>JAYMFU010043244.1:0-96645 GCA_036784835.1 Phaeophila floridearum
CCCTCCCCATCGGGCCCGGAGAGCGAATCCTCGATGAGGCCGGCGAGGCTCTCTCCATACTCCACCTGCTGGGCGGCCATGAACGAGTCACCGATGAGCAGGATGCTGTCGCCTCGCACACGACGGCCCTCCGGCGCCACGCGGAAGCCCTCCAGATCCGTCACGTAGCGAACCGAGCGCTCGCCCGTGTTGACCTCGGTGTCCAGGTCGACGGCGTTCCTCCAGCCCACGCTGTCCGCCGAAGCCCACAATTCAGGCCTGAGCACGATCAGCTGCTGAGGCGCCACAACCCGAACCGCCAGCTCGCCGGCGACGAGGGCGATGGTGAAGGAGAACCCCATGAGCACCAGGTTCGCCAACGCGCGTTTCACATGGCCACGCCACCCGGCAGGGGCCTCGGCCTCACCAACGACGTCCGCATCACCCACGACGTCCGCCTCGTCGGCGGTCTCGTCACCGGCGCGCCCTGGGGCCTTCGGGTCGGTCATGTCCCGCCCCTCCCATCCAGCACCGCGGGCATGCGCCCTAGAAAATCGTGTAGATGAAGGGTGCCAGGGCGGACCCCTGGGCGAACACGAGAAGCGCACCGACCGACATCAAGACGACGATGATGGGCAGGAGCCACCACTTCTTGCGGACCTTCATGAAGGCCCACAGCTCTTTAATCAAGCTCATATGATCATTCCACCATGCTAGGCATCAGGAACTAGAACTGTCTCCTCAGGTCCCCCCGCGGTCGACCTTCCGTCGATTGCCAGAAGCTCCCGTTCTGCGGCTCGTGACGAATCGGCTTCTTGCCGAACAAGCGCATGAGCAGCCCCGTGGGCGTCAACACCAAGAAGTATACGATGCTCATGAAGATGGGCGTCGTGACCTTCGAGATGGCCAGGGCCATGCGCATCCAGGCCCGGTACACGGGCCCGAGTCTTCCCGGCAGGACGACGCCAGCCACCAGCAGAACACCCCCCAAACCCGCCGCTACGCGGAAGAGCGTCTCCTTTTCTCGCCAAAACAGCAGCCCCGCCAAGAGCAGGAAGGCGATTCCGACGGGAAACGCGAACTTGCGCCCGTCAGAAGCCGTGAACTCAGTCGAGTTCGAATTCATCACGCCAGTCACCCTCCTCCTCCAGCTCGGGTTGCTCCGTCTTCTCCAAGAAGAAGGAGTCCAACACCAGGAAGTCCATGTCGGTTCGCATGAAGCAGACGTACGCATCCTCGGGAGTGCACACGATGGGTTCGCCTCGAACGTTGAACGACGTGTTCACCACAAGGGGACAGCCCGAATGCTCTTCGAACTTCGATATCAGGTCGAAGTAATCGGGGCTCCGCTCCCGGCTGACCGTCTGCACTCTCGCCGAGTAGTCCACATGGGTGATCGCCGGGACGTCCGAACGCGGTACGTTGAGCTTCTCGATCCCGAACAAGCCCTTCTGCTCCTCCGTCATGGCGACGCGACGATCCTCCCGAACGGGACTCACGAGCAGCATGTACGGTGACTCGGCGTCCAACTCGAAGTAGTCGGAGGCTCGATGTTCGAGAATGCTCGGAGCGAAGGGGCGAAAGCTCTCCCTGAACTTGATCTTCAAGTTCATCTTCTTCTGCATCGCGGGGCTCCTGGGATCGCCGAGAATGCTGCGCGATCCCAAAGCACGCGGTCCGAACTCCATGCGTCCGTTGAACCATCCGAGCACATTGCCGTCGGCGATGGCCCTGGCCGCGCGGTCGATGAGCTCGTCGCGCTCCAGACGGCGGTATTTCGCCCCGTAGCGCTCCAACGTCTCCTCGATCTCATCGGCCGTGAACGAGGGGCCCAGATAGGCTCCCCCCATCCCGTCGCGGCGGCCGTTCAGCTCCCTCGGCTTGCCGAGTTCGCGATGCCAGATGAGCTGGGCGACTCCCAGAGCTCCTCCAGCATCTCCGGCGGCCGGTTGGATCCACAGGTTCTCGTAGGGACCTTCCCGCTGGATGCGCCCGTTCGCCACACAATTGAGCGCCACGCCACCGGCGAGCACGAGATTCTTCGATCCCGTCTCCTGGTGCGCGGTCCGAGCCATTCGCAGGACGATCTCCTCGCACGCCTCCTGGACCGAGCGGGCCAGGTCCATTTCACGCTGTGAGATGCGCGTTTCCGGCTTTCGACGAGGCCCCCCGAAAAGCTCGTCGAACGCGGCGTTTGTCATCGTGAGGCCGCCGAGGTAGTTGAAGTACCTCTGGTTCAAGACGAACGAACCATCGTCCTTCAGGTCCAGCAGCTCGTCGAAGATGAGGTCCAGGAACTTGGGCTCTCCATAGGGAGCGAGCCCCATCACCTTGTACTCGCCGGAGTTGACCTTGAAGCCGGTGTAGTAGGTGAACGCGGAGTAGAGGAGACCGAGCGAATCGGGCCAGTGGAGCTCTCGCACCAGCTCCAGGTCGTTCCCCTTGCCCACTCCGATGGAGGCCGTCGCCCACTCCCCGACCCCGTCCATGGTCAGGATGGCGGCCTCCTCGAACGGAGAGGGAATGAAGGCACTCGCCGCGTGTGATTCGTGGTGCTGGGCGAAGAAGATGTCCCCGTCGTAGCCCAGCTCGCGCGCGATGTCGTCCTTCTGAAAGAGCTTCTCCTTGACCCAGAGAGGTCCGGCCTTGAGAAAAGAGCCGAAGCCACCCGGGGCGATGGAGAGGTACGTCTCGAGAATGCGCTCGAACTTCAGAAGAGGCTTGTCGTAGAAGCCGACGTAGTCGACCTCGTCGACGGTAATGCCCTCACGTGCGAGGCAGAACTCCACGGCGCGCTGCGGGAAGGAGGCATCACCCTTCTTGCGGGTGAATCGCTCCTCCTGGGCGGCCGCGACGATCTCGCCGTCCCGGAGCAGGGCCGCCGCGCTGTCGTGATAGTAGGCGGAGATACCGAGAATGTATGTAGGCTTGGCCATACGAGGGGGCGATGAGGTCAGTGTGCCGGCAGAGAGTCGGGGCCACCCGGGACGTCACTACGAAGTTCGATCAACGGGTGCCTGCAGATCAACGGTTGCGTGAGACGGTGAATTGGGCGGAATCAGAAGATACTGATGACGACCGCTGCCGAGTTGTTTCCAGGAGTCGGGTCCACTTCGAAAACCAGTCCGAGTGAGACGGCGTTGTTCACGGCGTTGCGCGGTGTCCCGTCCGTCACCTCCATCCTGACCCAGAGGGTGTCTGCGGCGCCCGGAGCGAGGTCCCCGATGTCCCAGATTCCGCTGCCTGAGTCATACGATCCGGTGGTGACCGACGCCGAAACGAACGCCAGACCCGAGGGGACCGTGTCGCGCACCCGGGCGCCACCGGCCGTCAAAGGACCGTTGTTGCCGGCCACCACCTGTACTTCGACGGTGTCGCCGAGACTGGCCTGGGCGGTATCCGCCGAGGCCGTGACAAAGACATCCGCCGTCCGTGTTTCGAGTACGGCGTCTCCGACGGCACGCGGGAGCATCCGCCAACTGATCTGTCCTCCGCCACCGTCGAAGGGCGAGAGGAGCCCGGCGAGCTGGTCCAGCCGCACAATGGTGTCGGGGCGGAACTGCGCCGTGTTGAAGCCGAGGAAGCTCCGCAGAACCACTTCGACGGAGTCGGCGTCACGCACCGCCCAGAAGCGAAAGTGCCCCAAGGCGTTCGTGGCGGTGTCCGTGATCTCCGCGTCGCGGATCCTCGCGAAACCGGCGTCGAGGGAACCACCGTCCGCAGTAGCCGCCTGAGCGACGGACACTTCGACGGGTAGAACCACCGCAGCCTGAGGTATCAGCACGTAGGGCGTCACGTCCATGAGAGCCGGCCGTCCACTGTTCGAGACCAGGCGCCCACGGATTCTCACGGAGTCACCGGCCGCGACGTTGGATCGATCGACGTTCAGCCCTCGAAGGAAGGCCGTCGCGCCGGCGAAGTGCACCTGCCCATCCCCGAAGTTGAGACGCGAGTTGAGGGCGATGCCGCTTGTGACCACCTGTTGGCCCAACGGACCCATGAGGGCGTCCTCGAGGGCCCTCACCGGGTAGGTCGCCCCGACACCACGGGTCAGCGTGTCCCCGGGATCGATGGTAAACGCGCTGAGGGGATCGAGGACCTGCAGCGAGTCGCCCAGTGCCAGGGAATCCAACCCGAGACGGTACTCACCCACCGGGACGTCGAGGATCACGAACAGGCCCAGGGAATCGGCCATGACCGTCTCCACGACGGTGCCGGAAGCGGAGATGAGCTGCACGCCGACGTCGGTCATGGTCCGGTCCGGCGTCGTCGGTGTCCCCGAGCCGTCGAGGTCCAGGTAGACCTGTCCCCCCACCACCCCAGCACCGCCGATCTCCAGGAGCTCCACGTCGGTGACGTCGGAGCATGCAAGTGGGGCGAGTGTGGCGCCCACGAGGGCGAGGGCACCGAGTCGAGGACCGGCGCGCCTCATGTGCCAACCCTCAGTGTGATTCGAATCATCGTCCCTCGAGAAGTGGAATACAGCACGTCACCGAATCCCGGATTCACGGCTACCGGGATCGTGACGGTCGAACCCGAGGCGTCGATGGCGGCGTCCGGGTCGACCAACAGGAGGGCCTGATCGACGATCCCGCCGCTCGACTCGACCAGATTCAGTCCGTCGACATCGAGGGTGACCGTACGCCCTCCCCACGACCCCACTCGCAGCCGGGCTCTTGCGTCCACGGAGTGCTCGGAGGTCGCTCGGCAGGAGTTCCTCACGGCGAAGCCGTCCGCCTGATCGGACAGACATGGCCAGGCGTCGGCCAAGGCGCCGAGCTCCGACGCCGCGGGAACGTAGGCGACATCGTTCCGAACCGACCCGTCGCCGTTGGCATCGACGCCGGCCCGGTACCGCGGCGTGAAGGGAAGCCCGGAGCTGAAGCGGTAGACTCCCGAGATCTCCACTGCCCCGGCGCGCACGGTGAGCCCACCAACCACACGGTGGGGCGTGTCGAGGTCGGAGACACCGTCCGACCAATCGCCTTCGTCCTCCACCACCGGGAGCAAAGGTCGAAGCGAGGTCTCGGATGTTCCTTGGGCGACCCCCACTCGATTGTCCGTGGTCTCGGACCAGGTATACGAGCCGAAGACGTCGATGGCGGAGGAGGTGTGCTCGAACGCGGCAGTCACGCCGCGGTACTCCGACCATCCGTCGGGATCGAGCGCCCAGACGGCGCCGAACTCGGGGAAGCGACGCGCGTCGTCGCCGGTGGCCGTCACCAGTGAACCGTCCTTGTCGAGCGTGCCGAACACGGCCCGCCCGTACGGGTCCTCGAACGCTGGCGTCACCGGCAGATTGAGATTGCGGCGACGCATGAGGAAGTCGGTTCGACGTACCGCGGCCTGCACCAGCACCCGTAACGACGGCGTCAACGATTGGCGAACCCCGACGAACATCGTCGTCGACCGGGGTGCACGCAGCCCGGGGCCTAGGAGGGTGAGCGTGGGAAGGGCCGTAGCCCCCGCCGGCTCGGTCCCGTCCGGCCATGCGACCCCCGCACCCGCGTAGCGGACTTCGGTGGCCATGGTGGAAAGAGCCAGCGTTTCGGCCAGGCCTCGGGGATCGACGTCTCCATCACGAACAGAGCCCCCGACCGTCACCTCCGTGGTGCCGGGCCCCGGCGCCCAGGTGACTTCTCCCTCCACTCCGGCCTGGGAGAGTTCTCCGGGATACTCGTCGTTGGCGAGGCCGGTCGCGGCCTGCCACGGTGTGGCCAGGGACGGCCGGTCGGAGCCCACCACCTCGATGTCGAATCTCGCACCGAGCCGCAACCGGACCGTTGATCCGAGTCGAGTCCTGTATTGGGCGAAGGCGCCGATCTCTCGCGTCCCGAACGAGGCCTCCGGCGACGACAGGGACGTGAAGTAGCCGTCTCCACTCAGGAGTGCCGACGGGTCGTCGAAAACCACCTCCGCGGAGCCGTCCTCCGAACGCGACAGGGTGTGAAAAGTCTCCCGAATGGCCAACCCGCCTTCGACGGAGGACGATCCGAGTGAATAGCTGATCGTCGGCATCAGGGTCACGTCCACTCGGGAGGACTCGCCGGAGGCGTGCAGCGGCCCGCCAAGCAGCGATCCCGACCGCATGAGGACCCCGGGCGCCTGGCCTTCGAAATCGTCCTTGAAGTCCCGAAAGCTGCCGGAGACCCCTCCGCGAATTCCGAACAGGGTCCGCTCTCCCACGCTGCTGAGCCATCCCCCGGCGAGCGAGAAGTCCACGGACTCCTCGTCGCGAAGCACTCCCGGATGGAACGGGAGGGGCGCCGCATCGCTGAAAGCCCGACTCGTAAGGCTGCCCGCAGCACGAACGAACGACCGTCCCGAGGCTCCGTTGTCGAAGTCCAGCCGAAGCAAGCCGGCATAGCGCGACAGCGTCTCCAGTGACGGCCGGACGAGCGGATTCAGCGCATCCGAGGGCAGACTCGCCAGGTCCGCGGCCACTCCTTCCGAAAGTCGGACCGGCCCGGGTGTTTGATGACGCAGCACGTTCCCCACGACCACCATGCCCGCTCCGTCCCCACCCAGGGGCATGGAGCTGCTGATCGTGCCCTCGAAGGACTGTGGGGTCCGCGCGTCCTCGTCGAGTCGACTGGACGACCACAAAGGGCCGCCGCTGTAGGACCCGGCCAGCCGGAGGCGCTCTCCAGCCAGGGACCCGGTCGTCAAGCCGACATAGCCCCCCGCTGCACCGGGGCGTGCGATGTCGCGCGCTACCACCGAGGCCGTGACTCCCTCCAGGGCAGCGAGTGGGAAGAGGGGAAGCGGCTCCGGCTCGAAGAGGTCGGTGGGGTGGGGAGCTCGGTAGAACGGTACTCCATCCACCGTGACCCCCGTCTCCTCGGTCGTGAGCCCCAGTGCGCCGACGAACTGTCCGAATGTCGGGGCGAGCGCCGCCGCGGATTCGACTCCCCCAGTCCGGTGAGGAAGAGCGTCGAGCCGTCGTCCCGACAAATGGGTGACGCCGGCACCACCCGGCCCCGATGATCCGGACACCACCATGATGGTGTCCACCTCGAAAACGGGCGGAGGTTGAGGGTTCAGCCGTACGTGCACCGCCTGCTCCTCCCCAGCAGCAACCGACAACCCCAGGAGCACGGCGGGGCGGTATCCGATGGCCTCGACGCGGACGGTATACTCCCCGGGCCTCACCAAGGGAACGAGGAATGCTCCTGAGGCGTCCGTCGAGGCCACCGCCGTCCTTCCGACGGGGCCCGCCAGCGTAACGGTGGCCTGCGCCACCCCCGCCGCGGTCGTAGAGGAACGGACGGATCCGGTGACGGCCCCATAGGCGGAGGTTTGCCCCTCTGCGGGAGCCGGACTCACGAGAAAGATCAGGACCACCCAGGTGAAGGCGGTCGCCGAAGCGAAGAGTGATTGCAAGGCGTTCAGGGTAGGGGCGTTCGGTGGCGTGCCAGTTCTCAATCTACGACCCCACCGGCCGAAGTCCCACAACAAAGTCGGCGCGGGACGCCGCCTCGGAATCGCTATGCTCCGACCCGCTCGTACTCCTCAACAGGCGGGCACGCGCACACCAGGTTCCGATCTCCATACGCGTTGTTCACGCGGCGCACCGACGGCCAGAACTTGTGCTCCCGGGTCCAGGGCGCGGGATATGCTGCCTGAGCCCGGCCGTAGGCATGCTCCCACTCGTCGGCAGTGACCATGGCTGCCGTATGCGGTGCGTTCTTCAAGGCGTTGTCCTCGGGGTCGGCGATACCCAGCTCCACCTGCTCGATCTCGGCTCGGATGGAGACCATGGCGTCGCAAAAGCGGTCCAGCTCCTCCTTGGGCTCGGACTCGGTGGGCTCGATCATGAGGGTACCGATGACAGGGAAGGACACCGTGGGGGCGTGGAAGCCGTAGTCGATGAGCCTCTTGGCCACGTCCTCCTCCGTGATGCCGGTGGCCCGCTTCATCGGGCGCAGGTCCACGATGAACTCGTGGGCCACCAGGCCGCCCTGGCCCCGGTAGAGCACGTCGAAGTGCTGCTCGAGGCGCTTGGCCATGTAGTTGGCGCTGAGTATGGCGATCTCCGACGCACGACGCGTTCCGGACCGGCCGAGCATGGCGATGTACGCCCACGAGATCACCAGGATGCTGGCGCTGCCCCACGGCGCCGAGGAGACGGCGCCGATGGCCTTCTCGCCGCCCGTTCGATGCACCGAGTGTCCGGGCAAGTACGGCGCGAGCTTCTCGTTGACGCAGATGGGGCCCATGCCGGGACCGCCGCCCCCGTGGGGAATCGCAAACGTCTTGTGCAGGTTGATGTGGCAGACGTCGGCACCATAGTCGCCGGGCCGGGCGAGCCCCACCTGCGCGTTGAGGTTGGCTCCGTCGAGGTAGACCATCCCGCCGTTCTCGTGCACGATCTCGCAGACCTGACGGATACCCTCCTCGAAGACGCCGTGCGTCGACGGGTACGTCACCATGAGAGCCGCGAGGCGATCCGCGTGCTCATCGGCCTTCGCTTGGAGGTCGTCGAGGTCGATGGTGCCCTCGTCGGTGCTCTTGACGACGACGACCTTCATGCCGGCCATGACGGCGCTCGCGGGGTTCGTCCCGTGGGCTGAGGACGGGATGAGGCAGACGTCCCGGTGATCATCGCCCCGGTCTTCGTGGTAGGCGCGAATCACCAGGAGCCCCGAGTACTCCCCTTGCGCTCCCGAGTTGGGCTGGAGCGACGTGGCCGCGAATCCGCTGATCTCGGCGAGCCAGGCCTCCAGCTCGTCGAAGATCTCACGGTAGCCCTCCGCCTGCTCCATGGGAGCGAAGGGATGGAGCTTGCCAATCTCCGGCCACGTCACCCCGGCCATCTCGCTGGTGGCGTTGAGCTTCATCGTGCACGAGCCCAGCGGGATCATGCTCGTGTTCAGCGACAGGTCCCGTGACTCGAGGCGGTGCAGATACCGAAGCATCTCCGTCTCGGAGCGGTACCGGTTGAAGACCTCGTGCTCCAGGTAGCGTGACGTTCGCACCGCGAAGCCCGGGAGCTCGGGGAGGTCGAGCTCGGCGTCCAGGGACCGGGCGGTGAAGTCGGGGGCGCCGCCCCCGTTGAAAACCGCGAGGAGGTCGTCGACATCTTCGGGACGGGTCACCTCGTCGAGGGCGATGCCGATGGTGCCGTCCTCGAAATCACGAAGGTTGATGCCCTGCTCCAGGGCCCGGGCAAGGACCGCGGAGGCATCCCCCGAGGGACGCACCCGGATGGTATCGAAGAACACGTCGGTCTCGACGCCGTGCCCGAGACGCCCGAGCCCGGCGGCCAGGACCGCCGTCAGCGCGTGGATCCGGTCGGCGATCCTGCGTATGCCCTTGGGACCGTGATAGACGGCGTACGCGCCTGCCATGATGGCCAACAGGACCTGGGCGGTGCAGATGTTCGACGTGGCCTTCTCCCGCCGGATGTGCTGCTCACGGGTCTGGAGCGCCATGCGGAGGGCCGGATTGCCGTCGGCGTCGATGGAGACCCCGATGATGCGACCCGGCAGCTTGCGCTTGAACGACTCGCGGGCCGCGATGAAGGCGGCATGCGGGCCACCGAAGCCCATGGGAACGCCGAAGCGCTGCGAGTTGCCCACCACGACGTCGGCGCCCCACTCGCCAGGAGGTGTGAGGAGAGCGAGGGCCATGAGGTCCGTCGCCACCGTCACCATGGCACCGACACCCTTGGCGCTTTCGGCGAAGTCGGCGTAGTCCAGGACCGATCCGTCGGTGGCCGGATACTGGAGGAGCACGCCGAAGACGTCGTCGGTGAGCTCGAAGGTCCGGTGGTCACCTACGACGACGTCGATGCTCAGCGGCCACGCCCGGGTTTTCACCACGTCGATGGTCTGGGGGTGGCAGAGCTCGGAGACGAAGAAGGTGTTGGCGTCACCCTTTGCGTCGCCGTGGGCCAGATGCATGGCTTCCGCCGCCGCCGTGCCCTCGTCGAGGAGCGACGCGTTGGCGATCTCCATCCCCGTGAGATCCATGACCATGGTCTGGAAGTTCAGGAGCGCCTCGAGCCTGCCCTGTGCGATCTCGGCCTGATAGGGCGTGTACTGGGTGTACCAACCCGGGTTCTCGAGGATGTTGCGCTGGATCACGCCCGGCACGTGTGTGTCGGCGTACCCCATCCCCAGGTACGACCGAAAGACCCGGTTCTTCGAAGCCAGCCCCCGGAGCCTGTCGAGCAGCTGGGCCTCGGTGAGGGCCTCGGGAAGGTCCAGCTCGCCGTCCATACGGATGGAGTCGGGCACGACCCGGTCCACCAGTGAGGACACGGCGTCGACGCCGAGGGTGTCGAGCATGGCCTCGATGTCGGCCGTGTCCGGGCCGAGGTGGCGGGCCATGAAGTCGGCGCGGGGATCGATACGGGTCATGATGTCCTTCAAGTCAGAAGGGCCGTGGTCCGCGGGGGGCTCTCGGGCACCCGGCGGGCCACGGCCCGGGTCGTCGAAGCGGAGCGGCTCGGGTCAGCCGATGTGCTCCGCATAGCTGTCCGAACTGAGGAGAGAAGATACCTCGGAAGGATCGGCGAGTTTCAGCTTGATCATCCATCCCTCGCCGTAGGGATCCGAGTTCACCAGAGAGGGGTCGTCGTCGAGGGCCTCGTTCACCGCCACCACTTCGCCGTCCAGGGGGCAGTAGAGGTCGCTCACGGCCTTCACGGCCTCGATGGTCCCGAACACGTCCATCTTCCCGAACTGGGAGCCCACCTCGGGAAGCTCCACGAACACGACGTCGCCCAACTCCCCCTGTGCGTAGTCCGTCACCCCGACCGAATACACACCGTCTTCGGGCATCGCCTTCAAATACTCGTGTTCCTCGGTGTAGTGGAGATCGCCAGGAATGTCGGACATGTAGGACTCCCGAAGGTTGCGGCGGCACGCGACGAAGTGGCTTGAGGCCCTGAGCATGACGGGCATCCATGCGCAGGTCAAGGACCGGTCGGTGGGTGAACGGACGCCCTCGTGAACCCCTGAATTCAATCGCCGAGAAGCCTCTTGCGCGCGGCGACGTCGAGGCCGCCCGGAGGCCGGCCAGTGATATCCGCTCCGAGGGTCCAACGGGACAGCCCGTGGCTGTAGATTTGGGTTCGTCCTGCGGACCTCGAACCAGAACAGATATAGATATGTCCACCCTGCTCACCGCCGCGCGCCCCGCCTTGTCCGAGCTCACCGAGCAGGAGCGGATGTTCCAGGAGGCGGTCCGCGACTTCGCCACGTCCGAGATCGCGCCGAAGGTCATGGCGATGGACGAGGCTCAGCAACTCGACCACTCCCTCCTGCCCCAGCTGTTCGAGATGGGACTCATGGGGATCGAGATCCCGGAGCAGTACGGGGGAACGGGCGCCGACTTCTTCACATCCATCATCGTGGTCGAAGAACTCTCCCGGGTCGACCCGGCGGTCTCCGTGCTGGTGGATGTGCAGAACACCCTGGTCATCAACGCACTCCTGCGCTGGGGCAGGGACGACCAGAAGTCGCGGTTTCTCCCTCGGCTCGCCTCGGACACGGTTGGAGCGTACGCACTGTCCGAGGCCGGAAGCGGGTCCGATGCCTTCGCGCTGGCATGTCGCGCGACTCAGGACGGCGACGACTGGGTCCTGAATGGCCACAAGCTGTGGATCACCAACGGCGCGGAAGCCGGTCTGTTCATCGTGTTCGCCAACGTGGACCCGGACGCGGGCTACAAGGGGATCACGGCCTTTCTGGTGGAGAAGGACTTCGAGGGCTTCAGTGTGGGCAAGAAGGAGGACAAGCTGGGGATCCGCGCCTCTTCGACCACCGAGCTCCTCTTCGAGAATGTTCGCGTTCCCGCCGGCAACGTCCTCGGTGACGTGGGGAAGGGCTACAAGACGGCCATCGAGACCCTCAATGAAGGCCGCATCGGCATCGGAGCCCAGATGCTCGGCCTGGCACAGGGCGCCCTCGATCACACCGTACGCTACGTCCAGGAGCGGGAGCAGTTCGGCCGTCCCATCGCGAACTTCCAGGGAGTCCAGTTCCAGATCGCCGAAATGGCCACCGAGATCGAGGCCTCGCGACTCCTCGTCTACAACGCGGCGCGGCTCAAGGACGCCGGGAAGCCCTTCGTGACCCCCGCGGCCATGGCCAAGCTGTACGCATCGGAGGTCGCCCAGAGGGTGGCGTCCACGTGCATCGACCTCCATGGTGGGTACGGCTTCACCAAGGAGTACCCGGTGGAGAAGCTCTATCGGGATGCCAAGATCGGGACGATCTACGAGGGGACGTCGAACATGCAAAGACAGACCATCGCCAAGGCGCTCATGCGATGACGGCCTCGCCCCTGGGACTCATCACCTTCGGCGTGTGGGAAGCCGTTCTCGTGTTCGGCATCCTCATGCTCCTCTTCGGGGCGAAGAAGCTGCCTGATCTGGCCAAGGGGCTCGGAAGCGGGATCAGGAACTTCAAGGGTGAGTTGAAGGCACCCGAGGACGATACGTCGGAGAACGACGAGGCCGAGCCACGGGCCTGAGTGGCCCCGGCCAGACCGATTCCCCCATGACGCTCGACGATCGACTGTCCCGCATCGCCATCGTCCTCGACCACCCGAAGGACGTGGTCAACATCGCCGGGGTCTTGCGGGTGATGATGAACTTCGGCCTCTCGGACCTCAGGCTGGTCAACCCGGACGAGTTCACTCCCTATCGCATTGAAGGGATCGCCCATCGTAGCGGTCCCCTCATCGAGGCGACCACCATCCACGATTCCCTCGACGACGCCTTGGCGGACGTGACGTTCGTGTTGGGAACCACGGCCCGGGCTCGCACTGCAGGAAGGAGCTACACCCGGTCCGACGAAATCGGGGCTGTGGTGGCCGGCAGGGCCTCCGAGGGCTCCGTTGCGATTCTCTTCGGCCGGGAGGACAGGGGGCTCACCAACGACGACCTCGATCGATGTCACGCCGTCACCATCATCCCCACGGACCCCGTGTACTCGAGCCTCAACCTGGCGCAGGCCGCCCTGGTCGTCGCATACGAGACCTTCCTGGCCATCGACGGGGGCATGGAGGAGATGCCGGCCGGCAAGAGGGCCACTCGTCCACCCACCAGCGAGGAGTTGGAGGAGACCTTCGACGCCCTCGCCGACGGACTCCACCGCATCAACTTCTACAAGGCCCGGAAGCCGGAGGCGGTGATGCGGACTCTACGTACCATCATCTCGCGTGCGGAACCGGATCTCAGGGAGGCGCGATTGATTGCGGCCATCGGGTACGAGATCGGGAACTTCCTCGACCGGCAGAAGGATACGTCCTGAACCCGGAAGGGCTTGCCTCAATCATGTTGTGAACCGGCTTTGACCGCTTCATAATGGGGCACCCTTCGAACTCGAAGCCGAGTGAAGCGAAGCTCGGTCCTGACGGCCGACATCACGCCATGTCATCAACCGAACGCCGAGACAGCCGCGCTCCCGACGCGGATCGCTACCGGAGGCTCCTCGAAGCCACCCGGACCCTCGGGGCGACGCTCAGCACCGATGAGCTCTATGAGGCCATCCACCGCGAGACGGCTCGAGCGCTCGACGCCTCCGGCTTCTTTCTCGCCATCCACGATCAAGGGCGGGACCTGGCCCGGGTGGTCTATATCGCCGAGAACGGGAAGGGAGAGCGGGTCGACATCGCGTATCGCGGCTCCGACTCCCAGGTGCTCACCACCCGGAAGGCATCCATCATCTCGGACGATGTGGAGAACGGATCGCTCATGTCCCTCGGGGAGGACGAGCGACCGACCCGCTCCGCGGTCATAGCGCCCCTCCTCCACGGAGGTCGGGTCCTCGGCGCCCTGAGCGCCCAGAGCTACGAGCCCGACACCTACGGGGAGGACGATCTCGAGATTCTCGAGGGCATCGCCGGCGTCGCCGCAGTCGCTCTCTTCAATGCTCAGCAGTTCTCCGAACTGGAACGGAGACGTAAAGAGGCCGAGCAGTTGGAGGAGATCGGCCGGGCCCTGACCAGCAAGCTCGACCCCGATCAGGTGTTGAGAATGGTCATTTCGGCGGTCTCGGACGTACTCCATGTCGATGGGGTGGCCGTCTGGCTTTGCGATCCCCGGCGGCCTTCGGTCTGCCGGGTCGCCGACTCGGGCGGGGATATCGCCCTTCCCCTCGGACTCGAATGGGAGCTCATCGGGGAGTTGCAGCGCACTCTCATCGATTCGTGGGAGCCCATCGTCCTCGACAACCTGGCCGCCACGAACCTCCTCCCATCCAACATCGCCGAGCACCTCACCGGTGGATCAGCGGTGGGAGTACCCCTCGTGCTCAGTGGGAAGGTCGAAGGGGTGCTCACGGCCGGCAGTCGGGATGCCCGTCGATTCGGCCGTGAAGAGATCGGGGTGCTCCAGCGGCTGGCCAGCCAGGTGTCCATCGCCCTGGGGAATGCCCGGCTGCACGCCAATCTGCATGCACTGTCCCTCACAGACCCTCTCACGGGCCTCCCGAACCGGCGTCGACTGCAGATCCACCTCGACCACGAGGTCGCGGCGGCTCGACGGGGTAGGCCCATGGCCATGTGTGTCTTCGACATCGATCGATTCAAACACTACAACGACACATTCGGGCATATCGCTGGCGACGAGATTCTGAGAGCGGTTGGCAGCGTGCTCTCACAGGAGAACAGGGCCATGAACGTTGTCGCCCGCTACGGAGGCGACGAGTTCGTCTCCGTGTTGTCCGAAACCGGCATCGAGGGAGCCCGGAACTTCGTGGAGCGGGTGCAGAAACGACTCGCCGACGAAGAGACACTGTCCAAGTTCGGGATCACGCTCAGCGTCGGATGCGCCGAGTTCGACCCCGAGACCATGGCCAGTGTGAACGACGTGCTCCGTGCCGCGGACGCCGACATGTATGAGGAGAAGGCTCGCAGGCAGACCCAGCTGAAGACGGGGAGCTGAGGATCTCCCACGACGCAGGTCCCACCCGGGACGAGATCCAGGAGCTGCTGGCGTTCGCGACGGAGATCGCCGTCGAGGCCGGTGATGTCACCCTCGAGTATTTCGGAGGCATCGTAGACCACGACGCCAAGGGCGACGGCTCGCCCGTCACCGTCGCGGATCGCGAAGCAGAAGAACTGCTCCGAAGTCGTATCGAGGGACGCTACCCCGACCACTCCATCCTCGGCGAGGAGTTCGGGAAGTCCAACGAGGGTGCGCGGGTCCGGTGGATTCTGGATCCCATTGACGCGACCCGGTCGTTCATGCGCGGTGTGCCGCTCTACGGTGTGCTCATCGGCATCGAGATCGAGGGCGAGAGCGCCGTGGGCGTCGCGCACTTCCCACCGCTGCGTGAGACGGTGGCGGCGGGACGGGGCCTCGGGTGCGCCTGGAATGGAAGGCCCTGTCGAGTGTCGTCGGTGTCACGGATCGAGGACGCCGTGATCTGTACCACGGACGTGGAACGGATCCTCTCACGCCCGGAGGGGGCCGGTTGGCGGCTCCTGCAACAGCAGGCGGCGTTTTCCCGGACCTGGGGCGACTGTTACGGGCATGCGTTGGTGGCCACGGGCCGGATCGAGGTGCAGGTGGACCCGGTGATGGCGCCCTGGGACGCGGGGCCGTTTCTGACCATCGTCACCGAGGCCGGGGGGCGGTTCACGACCTTGTCCGGTGAAGCGACGGTGCACGGGGGGTCAGGGGTGTCGTCGAACGGTCGGATCCACGAATCCGTGCGATCCCTGTTGAACGGCGCCCGCGACTAGTTCACCCTCGGGTCAACGCAAGACCTGGATCAGGATGAAGGAGAGCGATCCCACGAGCCCGGCGATCACGCCGACGTTGCCGAGGAACGCTCCGGTCTGCTCAGCGGGAAGAACGACCTGGTCTCCAGCCTGAAGGTTCAGCTGGTCCAGGGTCAAACCGCTACGTAGTGCCTCCTGTATCTCGTCACCCCTCATCACCACCACGGTGCCCCGTTCGATCCGGAGCTCCTCGAGATCGGAGGTCTGCATAGGGCCGCCGGCCACCATCAGCGTCTCGCTGAGCAGTACCTCGGCAGGTACGACGTAGAATCCCGGCTGCCCCACCGCCCCCTGGACCGAGATCCGCATGAGCGCCTGGGCTGTGACCACCGGCTCGCGGATGAACGAGGAAAGAGCCTCTGTCAGGTGCTCCTCCACCTCGGACCGGAGAATACCCTCCAGCATGACGTCACCGAAGAGCGGCAGTGAGATCTTGGGACCAGCCGTGACCGTGACGGTGTCGGGGAGGTCCAGTTCACCCCGGACAGACAGGACGATGCGGTCGCCGAGTTCGAAATCACCATTCGTCAGTCGATCACGAATCCGCTCCACGCGGGCACGTGTGGTTTCCTTGACGCCCTCGGAGTAGGCCGGGGACTGGAGGACGCTCTCATACTGAACGAGCAGTTCTTCCAGTTCGGTGCGTGTCCGCTCCGAACTGCCGGGGTTCGCGTCGATGGAGATCTGCGCTTCTGCCCGACCCGAGAGGGCCACGAGAAGAAGGGCGAGGACTGCGACTGGGATCGAACGACGGGAAAAGGAGTGCATACGGAAAAGTAGACGGTCCGAGCATCGGGGTACAACGATCATCGATAACCTGCACGTCGCAAAGCGTGGACGCGGTGCAACACCGCCTCGCAAGGCGGGCTCACCGCGGAACCGGCTTGAACCGCCGGCCCTTGTCGCTCGGAGCCTGGGTGGATAGCCTCTTGCCCGCGAGCTTCCTTCAAGTTCGCACAATTCTTGCAGTTTGTTTGAGCGAACGCCCTGAACCTCCCCCCCCGATACTCCGAGCGACCTCCTTGGATCCTCGAACGCCCAGCCTGCACATCGCCCCATTGATTCTCCTGGTCGACGGTCCAGAGGCATCGAGCGGCTATGTGGAGGACATACTCAGGCCGAAGCGACACGTCGTGTTGAGGGCCGACACGGGTCAGCAGGCCGTGGAACTCGTCGGCAAAGTCAGTCCGGACGCGATCCTCATCGACGTGGGCGTGCGCGACACCGACGCGGCGATGTTGATCCGGCGACTGAAGGAATCGCAGAGTGTTTCAGCGACGACGCCCGTCCTCGTGCTCGCCTCGACGTCCCTCGGCCGCGCGGCCCGGCTCGACCTCCTCGGTGCCGGGGCTTGGGACATCCTCGCCCACCCCTTGGAGGCCAACGAGCTCGTCTTGAGGCTCGACACGTTCGTGGGTGTCAAGCAGGGCGCGGACGGTGCCCGGAACGCCGGGTTCCTGGATCCCACGACAGCCCTCTACAACGTTCGGGGTATCCTGCAGAGAGCTCGGGAGATCAGCGCGGACGCCCATCGGTCTCGCCGTCCGCTGACGTTCGTCGCCTTCGGTCCGACGCCGGAGGGGCCCGTGGACGAGGACGACCTCGCCGAGCGCCTCGCAGAGGCCTTGCGAAAGGTCACCCGGACTTCGGACACGCTTGGGCGCCTGGGTCCCGGTGAGTTCGTCGTCATCGCCCCCGACACCAACGAAGAGGGGGGCCTACGCCTCGCAGATCGGGTCCTCGAGGCCCTGTCGCCTCCCGAAAGACCCGTCCCCTTGGGGCTCGCCGAGACCCTGCCGCAGGTCAGGGCGGGTCTGTGCGCCATCGACGGCGCGGACTCGACGACCCCCGAGGATCTGCTCATGCGGGCCAGCTTGGCTCTGCGTCGGGCCCAAGGCGAGCCAGGAAGCTTCCGGGTACGGACCTACGGCGCCTAGAACCCTCTCTAGTCCGCTTCGTCCGCCCCGACGCCCTGCGTCTCACCCAGAAGCTGTGTCCCTTCCATGTCTCCCACCTCGGGCAGGGGCTCGTAGCTCGCGAGATAGGACGAGTAGTAGCTGTGGTAGCTGTCGGTCGGGGAAATGTCGTTGAGCACGGCCCCGAGTATCCGAATGGGAAGCCGACCCAACTGATCCAGCTTGGCTTGCGCGAGGCCCCTCTCCGTGGTTCCGGTCCGAATGACCACCGCCATGTTCCCGGCCAACGCGCCGAGTATCAGGGGGTCGCCCCCGGAGGCCAGCGGAGGTGAATCCACGATGATCACGTCATAGGAGCGCTTCAGCGTACCCATGAAGTAGGTCATCCGCGGGGAAGCCAGGAGTTCGGGGGTCGAGACGCCGCGGGATCCAGACCCTATGAAGTCCAGGTTCGGGTGATCCGTCGCCTGAATGATGTCTTCGTCGGCCTGCTCCCGGAGGTAGTCTATGAGGCCGGGAGTCCGCTCGCGCCCCACGAGGCGGTGGGCGTCGCCACGCCGTGTATCCCCATCGAGCAGCAGGGTCCTCTTCCCGACTTCCGAGAAAGCCACCGCCAGATTGGACGCGACCAACGACTTGCCCTCGCCCTCGGAAGGACTCGTGACAACGAGCGTGATCGGGCCAGCCGAGCCATAGGCGAACCCGACGTGAATGCGAAGCTCTCGAAACGCTTCGAGGGCTTGGGCCGCGTTGACGACGCCCTTTCGACCGCTTCCGGGTTCGATCCTGGGAATGCTGCCCAGGATGTCGAGACCGATGTCGCGACTCACGTCCCCGGCGTAGCGGAAGCGGGCGTCCATTCGGTCCAGCAGGATCGCACCCGTCATGGCGAGACCCAAGCACCCGAAGAAGATGCCCGCCGCCAGCGGGAGTCTCATGTCTTCCGAGGGACGGCGGGGCGGCGCGGCCTCGTCGAGAACACTGACGTCCGGGATGGAGCTGGCCCGAGCCAGTCGGGCGGCCTCTACCCTGCCTCGGACGTTGTTGTAGAGGTTCTCGGTGGAGGTGACCTTCCGCTCCAGCCGCCCGAGCTCGATGGTCCGAGGAGGAATCGCCTCCAGGTCGGACGCGGCCGCCTCCACGTACCCGCTCATCTCGACCTCGCGAGCACCAAGCTCCGACATGATCCCATCCACCACGTTGGGGATCGCCTCGGACTCCATCGTGTTGATCCGGACCAGGAGTTCCTGGATCGGAGGGTAGTCGTCCGAGTACCGGTCCCGGAGCACACGAAGCTCGGAGCGTGCTTCCACGAGCTCGTCGAGAATGCGCCGCAACTCGGTGGAAGCGCTCGCGGCGGGAATGACCTCCAACGCTTCGATGCGAACGACACCCTCGTCGAAGTCGTCGACGATGGCCTGGAGCCGTGCCCGCTCGCGCCGCAACTCCTCCACTTGGACCTTGTTCTCGAAGAACGCACCGTACACGGGGTCCCGAGCGATCTCGACTCCCGGCGCAATGGGCATCGACTGGTCCGTCGGGAGCGTGATGGTCTGAATCCGAAACTCCTCGAGTTCCCTCTCGGCCCTCGCCAGGGAGTCCTCCACGGATCGGAGCTGATCTTCCAGAATGAGGAGCGTCTCTTCCAACTTGAGGCTCTTTAGATCCGCGGCGACGGCGACATGGCGGTGCATCACGGAGTTCAGAACCGAGGCGATACGGTCGGGGTTGGAACCCGAGAGGGTGAGTCGCATGAAGTTGCCGGAGCGATCCATCCTCGCGTCGAGTCGACTCCACAGGCTCTGGGCGGCATCCCTGGGCGTGAGCACGGAGAAGTCGACCACGGCCTCCGGAGGGAACGAGCCCCGGGGGGGAGCCCATTGAAAGCCCATGGTCTCGCCGATAGCCACCCCGAATGAGCCCTGCTGTACCAAGGCACCGTCGCTGGTGGTGAGCACGAAGTCGGCCCCGGACGCGCCGACCTCCAGGCGATAGCTCCCCGGGAGATACTGCTCAGCGAGACCGAACCGCTCGAAGGCGGGTTCGAACTCGGACGGTACGTCGAGGTAGAGCCGCTCGCGGACCGCGACGGTATCCAGGACCTGGTAGGAGCGCAGGAGTTCGATCTGGGCACTCGGCTGGACCAGGGCGCTCGCCCGGATCGGGGTCACGTCGCCGAGGTTGCCCTGTCGCGGCTCGACCTCGATCCAGAGGTTGCCTTCCGCCGTGTAGTTCACCGGCGTCTTGGTCCATGCGATGTACGCGCCTGCGGAGCCGACGATCAGAGCCAGCGCCAGAAGCCACTTGTATCGCAGGACCGCAAGCAGGTAGCGACGCACGTCGACCTGCTCGTCCTCTTCCTCGAACGAGGGATAGAACGCCCCCGCCGGAACGGGCGAGGGCGGATAGTCTTCCTGGGGCGCCAGAGCGGTGCGGTCTCGCTCGGGTGCCGGTGGGTGAATGAGCTTGTCGTCGGTCATTGACGCCGGCCGGGCGTGAATCGTGGGGTCACGTCCAAGGTAGCACGCTCCCTCGGTTCTCTTCCATAAGATTCATTCAGGTGCTGCCCAAAGGCAACGGCTACCGATGACATCCCTCCACAGCCGGCAATCTCCGGGCTGGGGTGTGGCATGTGCGAGACGCGGCACTTGTATGCCCGCAACGGGCGATCAAGATTAGAAGGAGAATCACCCTCGGGCGGCGCGATCAGGCCCCCGTCTCCTGCAAGAAGGCCTTGCTGCATGGTCTCGACAGCCGACCGATATTCACAACTGCCTGACCGCCGGCGCGCCCCGCCGGCGGCCGCGTCCAGGTCAAGTCACACCCATCCGGCGGCGTGAGTCGCGCCGGAGTGGCAAACGGAGCACCCGGCGAGCAAGCCCGGACCTCACTGGCCGACGAGGCACGTGAATCGGTCCGAGTCCTCATCGTGGATGACGAACGCTCTCTGCGGGAGAGTTGCACGGCACTGCTGAAGAGCGCCGGCTACTCGGTCAGCGCATGCAGCCGCGGCGACGATGCGATCAGGATGGTTCGCACCCAGGAAGTGGACATCATCGTCGTCGATCTCTACACACCACGAGCCTCCGGACTCGAGGTCGTAAAGGCCGCCGTCGAAGCGAAGCCCGACATCCTCGCCATCGTGATGACCGCGACTCCCAGCGTGGAGTCCAGCGTCACGGCCCTGCAGGCAGGGGCGTGGGATTACCTACCCAAGCCCTTCTCCGCAACCCACTTCGAGATCCTGCTGGGACGAGCCGCCCACGCGGTCATGGTTGCACGCGAGAGCTCCGGTGGCCCCCCCGCAGTCGGCGACCACGGGCACATCGCGGTCTGGCGGGGCCAGGGCGGCGAGCTACCGCTGTACGGCGTGAGCCAGTCATTGAAGCGCGTCATCGCCCTGGCCGACAAGGTGGCGGGGACGGACGCTTCGGTTTTTCTGACGGGCGAGAGTGGGACGGGGAAAGAGATCATCGCCCACTACATCCATTGGAACAGCAGGCGAAGCAGTCGGGAGCTCGTGCCGCTCAACTGCGCCGCGATTCCCGAGGCTCTCCTGGAGTCCGAGATGTTCGGGCACGTAAAGGGCGCGTTCACCGGAGCCGTCCGCGACAAGGAGGGCCTCCTGGAAGCCGCCCACGGCGGCACGCTCTTCCTCGACGAGCTCACCGAGCTTCCTCTGCCGACACAGGCCAAGCTGCTCCGGGTCCTTCAAGATGGGGTCGTACGGCGGGTGGGCTCCACGAAGACGGACGCCGTCGTGAACGTGCGGTTCATCGCCGCTACGAACCGCGATCCCTTGGAGGCTGTGCGGGAGGGCCAGCTGCGGAAGGACCTTCACTACCGACTCCGGGTGGTCCCCATCCATATCCCCGCGCTCCGGGAGCGGACCGAGGACATCCCCGTCTTGGCAGATGCGTTTCTGAAGGAGTTCTGGACTCAGCACCGAGACGGCCGTGCGGCGGCGCCCACGCTCTCCGGGGAAGCCATGACCCGGTTGCGGCGGGCGCCTTGGAAAGGGAATGTCCGCGAACTGCGGAACGTCGTCGAGCACTTGGCGGTGATGTCGGAACCGGGGGCCACCATCGGTCCGGAAGACATCATGTTCATGGACGAGATGGACTTCGCCGCCGCCCCGATGGCGGCTTCCGCGGGACTCAACGACCTGGACTACCACTCTGCCCGCGAGCACGTCCTCTCGCGGTTCGAGATGGACTACTTGTCCCACGTCGTCGCCGCCGCGAACGGAAACATCTCCGACGCGGCGCGCCTGGCGGGCGTGGACCGCACCACCCTGTACCGGCTCATGGACAAGCACGGGATCGGCCGCGAGAGCCTCGCCGCGGACGAAGGCCCGTAACGACGGCGCACAGTCCAGTTGTGGCGGGGGCGCCGCAGATTGATGCAACAACCCCACAGTGACGGCGGAAGAGGGGGTCCCCGGTGGACATGGACGGGTCCCATAATTACATACAGGTATTCAACTTACGCGTGACGGTGTCCGGTTCGTCGTTTTGAGAACGCGCCTTGCAATAGAAGTTGACACCACCCGAATCGGCACACCCCCCAAGGAGCTGTCCTGCCCCCATGACCCGCCAAATGCGTGCTAGCCGGTCGCGTCGTGGGCCCTCGTCGCAGTATGGGCTGGTCAGCGACTCCTCGCCGCTGGCGCTGAGGTTCAGAGCGAAGAACCTGGTGCGCGAGTCGCCGAGCCATCGCCGGGTGCAGGTCATGACGCGTCTCTTGAACGTCGTGGTCGCGACCATCGCCATCGTCATCACCCTCCCCTTGATGATCATGGTCGCGCTTGCCGTACGCCTGACATCGCGCGGCCCGATCATCTTCTCGCAACCTCGTGTGGGCATCGATCGGCGTCGGCGGGACGCGTCGTCACCGGTGGGAGATCACCGACGGTCCGATGATCGTGGCGGCCGGATCTTCACGATCTACAAGTTCAGGACGATGACCCACGCCAAGCACGATCCCCAGGTGTGGGCCTCCAAGAACGACGCCCGCGTCACTTCCATCGGTCGCTTCCTGCGGGCCACCCGACTCGACGAGCTCCCGCAGTTCTTCAACGTGCTGAAGGGAGACATGAATATCGTCGGCCCGCGACCGGAGCAGCCGGCGATCTTCACGGAGCTCCAGGAAGAGCTGGGACCCAACTATCGAAACCGACAGCGGGTCCTGCCGGGCATCACGGGGCTGGCTCAGGTGGAGCAGGGGTACGACACCGACCTGGACGGCGTTCGAAAGAAGGTCTCGCTCGACCTCCAGTACATCAGCGGCCGGTCACCCAGAACGGATCTGCAGATCATGGCGAAGACCGTGCCCGTCATGGTGTTCCAGAAGGTCTGGCAGTAGCCACCGGACACCCGGCCGGCGGTTCAGCGCCGGTACAGTTCCAGGTATCGCTCCACCATTGTGGACGACGTGAAGTGCGCCAGCGCCCTCTCCCGCGCCGCACGTCCCAAACGTTGCATCTCCTCGGGGTCGTCCACGAGAGTCCGTATGGCTTCGGCGAGGCCCTTCGGGTCGCTCGGGTCTACCAGGACGCCCATGTCCGGTGAGGTCAGCAGTTCGGGGATCCCCCCCACGTTGGTGGAGACGATGGGCAGCGAAGCGAGCATCGCTTCGATCATCGCCATGGGCATCCCCTCCGAGAGCGATGGCATCACGAAGACGTCCGCCGCGTCGAGCAGTTCGGGAACGTCCGATCGGAAGCCCAGAAAGTGGACCGCGGACGCGACCCCCAGGTCGTCCGCCAACGCTCTCAAGCGAGACTCCTCGCCACCCTGCCCGGCGATGGCGACACGGATCCGATTGTCATTGGACCCGATGAGCGACAGCGCCTCGATGAGATGGACGTGGCCCTTCACGGGATAGAGGCTGCCCACGGCGAGCAGCAGCAACTGGTCGTCCTGGAGTCCGAGCTCTCGCCTCACGGCCGACCCGGTTCCTTTCCTCGGTGTCACACCATTGGGCACGACCTCGATCCGGTCCGGCCGGAGGAGCAGCTGGCGGGACAACACGACGCGCGATTGCTGGGAAACCGCGACCATGTGGTCACTCGTTTCCGCCGCGAGCCTCAGGGAGGCCCGACGCCGGAGGTTGCTGGCGAAGTACATCCCCCCGTGCATGGTGATGACATGGCGGCAGTCCCTGCCGCGTGTCGCGAACGCACCCATTGTGGACATCATGAACTCGTGGCTATGCAGCACATCCGGACGGTGCTTGGCGAGGAGGCGGGAGATCTCCGATACCGCACCCAGGCCGAAGGGGCCCGGGAAAGGCAGGAGCTCACGATGGACGCCGCATGCCGCCAAGCGCTCGGTAAGCCAGCCTTCACCGCCCAGTGGACCGAGGGCGAATACGTCCACACCCTCGGCCAGGAGCCCTCGTGCCAATTCGAGGAGCATGACCTCGGCACCCCCGGGGCTGTCGGTCTCGATGGCAAGTGCGACCTTCATACCCAACTCACTCCAGTTGCCGAGCCCGCACGCATGACGATGGATCGATACCTGACGAGCGACCGATGTGCGGGATAGCCGGTCTCATCTGCCGTGACCCCCGGGAGCCGGTGGAGGAAAGCCGACTCCGGCGGATGCTCGATGCCATTCGTCACCGTGGTCCGGACGATGAAGGCACGTTCGTCGATGGCCATGTAGCGCTGGGGATGAGGCGACTCAGCATCATCGATCTCGAGGGTGGTCATCAGCCCATCTACGATGAATCCGGTCGAAGGCTGATCTTCTTCAACGGCGAAATCTACAACTACCGCGAGTTGAAGAGAGATCTGGAAGGGCGTGGGCATCGCTTCAGGACGACATCCGATACGGAGACCATCGTCCACCTCCACGAAGAACTCGGAGAGGGATGCGTGGAGCCCCTGCGGGGGATGTACGCATTCGCGGTGTGGGACACCCAGGACAAAGAACTGCTCCTGGCCATCGATCGCTTCGGGATCAAGCCGCTCTACGTGACGTGCGACGACCGTCATATCGCCTTCGCGTCCGAGCTGAAGGCCCTGAAGGCGGGGGGATTCCTCGACGGACCGCTGGACTGGGAAGCCCTCGAGGGTCTGTTCCGGGTCGGGTACGTACCGGCCCCGAGGACACCGTTCGCCGGCGTGCGCAAGCTGGAGCCCGGTGAGCTCATGACCTGGCGGCCCGGTACCGACCCAGTCACCCGGAGATACTGGGACGTCCCGACCCGGAAGAGCGAACACCATCCGAACCCGGTAGAGCTGGTCCGAGAAGCCATCGATGACTCGGTGAGCGCACACCTGGTCGCGGATGTGCCCCTCGCGGCGTTTCTCAGCGGGGGGTTGGATTCATCGGCCGTGGTTTCGAGCATGGCCTTGGGCGGCGAAGACGTGCACGCGTACACCGTGCGCTTCACGGGGTCGGGGGCGGACGAGGCGGACGAAACGGATCTTGCCTCGGCTCTCGCCAAACGATACGGCGTCGATCTCACCGTAGTGGATGTCGCACCGGACATCGAGGCGATCTTCGAGCCCATCATGATGGCGCTGGACGAGCCGCTGGGAGACGAGTCCGTGGTACCCACCTGGCTGCTGTGCGAAGCGGTGGCGCGCGACTACAAGGTCGCACTGGCCGGGACGGGTGGAGATGAACTGTTCGGGGGATACCGGCGTCATTTCGGCCTGGCATCGGCCAACGCTTGGCATCGCGTCCCTCGGCCGATACGGCACGCGATCAGCGGCCTGGGCAGCGCTCTGCCCGAGCCGCGGGGCGGCGGGCTCAACATCACCAGGCTCAAGCGATTCCTGCGATCTGGTGGAGACACCGTGGCGAGCCGCTACCTCAGCTTGCAGAATCGGCTCGCGAGCACCTCCCTCTTCCACGAGGACGTGCGTGAGTCCATTGCCCAGGGCTTCACCGAGCAGACCTTCGACCGCCACGGAGCGTCCGCCCCCACGGACGGGCGAGTGCGTCCGGCACTGTACCTCGACTACCGGACCTACCTACCGGGAGACCTGCTGCATCTGGCGGATCGGATCTCCATGGCCCACTCCCTCGAGATGCGGGTGCCCTTCGTGGACCACCGTCTGGTGGAGGCTGTTTTCCCGCTGCCGGATTCGATCCGGGTCGGTCGGGGGATGGGTCGCCCGAAGCACCTGCTCCGCCGTGCACTCCGTGATCGGCTCCCCCGGGAGCACTTCACCGCCCCCAAGAGGGGATTCGTAGGCCCCACGGCCTTGTGGCTCCGACACGAACTCGCCGAGATGCTGGGCGACGAGCTGTCCCCGGACCGGCTGGGAGGGTTGGGGTTCTTCGACGTCACCGAGGTTCAACGTCTCCACCGCGAACATGCGGAGCGGCGCCAAAACCACGAGGGAGTGCTCTGGGGCTTGTTGTGCTTTCTGACCTGGCACCGCAGCTACGTCAGCGGATCGGCCGCCTGATTCTCCCGAGCCTCGTGGACGGAGAAGACGACGTTCATGTCGTAGGGCTCCAGGTCGATCTCCCAACACAGCCGGCGATCCACGAGGTCGAACATGGCGATCCTCGTCGGGAGGAGTCCTCCCCCATCGCCGCCGAGACGGTGCTTGACCCATCGGAGGTTCTCCTGCCAGCGGGTCGGGCGTAGACGAGAGAAGCCCACCACCACGTGGCGGTCATCGAGAACTTCGATGCCGCGGCACCATCCCAGGGGCGGGCCCTCACCCACCACGTCGTTCAGATCGATGCGGTCCGCCACGGTGGCGGACGGACCGTCGACGACCACCACCACGCCGTTGACCGCCGTGAAGTAGATCGAGTCGCCGTACCACACGCCGTCATGGATCGGTCGGTCCGCGATCACGATGGGTTCTTCCCTCCGTGTCAGGCAGAACACGTCCCCCTGGTTGCACCGGGTGGTCCACAGCTCACCATCGAGCTGGAACACGAAGTTCGGGTGTGAACGGTGCGGTTTCGTGCTCGCGACCTTCCGATAGTCGGTCTCTCGCGAGAACCGGACCCACGTATCCTCGTCGACGACGGTCCATTCCTCGGAGAGCGCGCCCTCCGAGGTCAACCGCATGACCATGTCCAGCCCGGTGTTCGCCACCAGCAAGTCACCCTCGGGAGTGGGCAGGACGTGATGTACGTCGTTGAAGTAGGGATGGGTCACGTACCCTACCTTCCGAAACGAGGGAATCTCGTAGATCAGCACCTCCGTCGTGGTGGGCACGTACATCGCGTCTTCCGTGACCGTGGCTGCTTTGAACACGACGGAGGGGTCGTCCGGCGGGCAGACTTCCGGCGGGCTTCGATAGTCCACGAGCTTCTCGACGGCGCCAGTCTCCGTGTCGATGGACACGATCAGCCCCGCGGCGTAGTGGTCCCAACCCTTGGTCGCTTGCGACACGCCCGATTTCTGGCGACCGCCGACGGCGTACAGTAGTGTCATGGTCCCGACTCAGGTGGGGTCGTACCGCTCGGCTCGGTCCGTCGGCACTCGAATTCGATGCCGGCGTAGAGCGCGGGATCGGTTGCGGCGCGAGGCAGACGTGCGTCGCTTGGCCAATCTAAACACTTGCGCTCGGCGTCGGGGGGCCGGTTTCTTGGAAGGTGAGGTGAGGCGGAAGCACGGTTCATATCTGTATTTGGGCGTTATCCCCGGGCGACCCAGGAAGGAAGTGGCATGAAAAGAATCGCTTGGCGACTCTGGGTTGCTTCATTGCTCGCAGGTCCACTCTACGCGTGCGGCGATGGCATCATCGTCGACGTGGGTGGTACGACGGATACGCTCGCCATCACGGTTGTCGACTTCAACTCCGCCGTGGTGGAGGAGCTCCAGTTGCTGGTGGGCGATTCCGCCCGCCTTTCCGCCACCGCCACCAATCAGGTCGGCCTTCCGCTAGGCCAGATATCACCCACGTGGATATCGACGGCCCCGAGCGTCGCCAGCGTGTCCGACTCGGGGGTGGTAAGGGCGCTGGACACCGGCGACACCAACGTCATCGCCGGCTATCAGGGCATCACTGTAACGGTACCCGTGGCGGTCTTCGATTCGGCGAACCCGCCACCACCGCCGCCACCCCCTCCACCGCCCCCGCCCCCACCGCCGCCCCCGCCTCCGGGAGGGACGGGCGTGGTCTTCCATTCCGACTGGAGTACGGCAACGGGCTCGAGCAACGCGGCTCTCAGCGACAGCGACAAAGCGAAGCCTTGGTCCTTCATTCTCAACAACGCCAACCTCATGGAGGTGGTGAGCACGTCGTCGGAGGGCCTGGATTTCCCCACGACCAACGTTCTCAAGATCACCGCCGAAAACGGGGGTGGGTCGGGTCTGGTGCCCGCCGCGCAGCCGCAGTTCCGGACCTCCGACGGCTACATCCCGCTGCCGGCGGTGGGTGAAGACATCTTCTATCGGTATTACCTGCGAGTGGAGGTTCCGAACAGCTACATCGCCGACCCTCTGACTCACGGGACCCAGGACGCCGACGACTTCGGCAAGCGCAACTGGCAGCACGAGCTCGTTACGAAAGCGAACGGGACATACGACCTGAGGATTTCGGTCACCAACGGAGCCGGCACGAACGCTTGGCCCAACTTCTTCTGGCGCACCAACCTGAGCAAAGGCCAGACGTACCGGATCGAGCAGAGAATCTCGAGGATCGGCACGAATCAGTTCACTCTCGAGGCGCGCGTCTACGACATCAACAACAACCTCGTGAGGGATTTGTCGGACTTCCAGAATGCTGACGAATCGGCATCTCTGGACGACTCCGTGCCCCTCAACTTCGGAACGGGCGGCGTTGCACAGCTGGGTGCGTTTCGGACGGGACTCAACAGCCTCGTGGGGAACCACAGCGCTGGCATGTTCCCCTTCACGTTTGCGTATATCGGCGGTATCGCCATCTGCCGCACCACTTGGTGCGGGGCCTATCAGAACGGTATGTGAGGAAAATGACGACCGAATGCGGTACGGCCCCCCCCGAATCCACCAATCAAGCACGTCGCCGCTGTGCGTCGTCCAAATGAGTTGATCCCGTGGGAAAACGAATAGCGATTCTGCCGATGATGTTCGCGGCCGCCGTCGGTTTGGCGACGTGTACGGAATCCGGCAGCCAGGTCATCACCGTCGACGGGCAGCCGGACACCCTCGTGGTCACCGGTAGCGTCGACACCACCGCCACCATCCGGTCCGATACGACGTTCGCACCCCCGGATACCGTCGTCATCACCAATGTCGACACGATCATCGCGCCTCCGGACACCGTCGTACTGCCGCCGGATACCGTGATCGTCAACCGGACCGACACCGTCATCGCCGGGGGCGACACCACCTTCATCCCGGTGACGGACACCCTCGTCACCGTCGACACACTCGTCACGGTCGACACGGTCGTGACCGTCCAGGTGGACACGGTCGTGACCGTCGACACGGTCATTGTCACCGACACCGTGAACGTGACCACGACCCTGGTCGCCTCGGTGAGCACGCTTACGCTGCCCGTCGGTTCGACGGCCTCGCTCGCCGTCACGGCCCAGAACCCCCTCGGGCTGCCGCAGACGCCCACCAACGTCACATGGTTCTCTCTGGACGAGGCCGTCGCGACGGTGTCCGGCTCGGGAGTCGTTCGAGGGATCGCGGAAGGGAACACTGAGGTCTATGCCCTGGCTTCAGGCCTTTCGGCGACGGTGCCCGTGACGGTGACGGACACCACGACCATCCCGCCGCCGCCGCCTCCGCCGCCTCCGCCTCCGCCTCCAGGAGGCGCGGGCGTGGTCTTCCACTCGGACTGGAGCACGGCCACCGGCACCAGCAATGCTGCACTCAGCGACACCGACAAAGCGAAGCCGTGGTCGTTCATCCTCAATAACGCCAACCTGATGCGGGTGGTGAGCACGGCCTCCGAAGGCCTGGACTTCCCGACGACCAACGTCCTCAAGATCACTGCCGACAACGGCGGTGGTTCCGGTCTGGTTCCCGCAGCACAGCCCCAGTTCCGGACCTCCGACAGCTACGTCCAGGTCCCGGCCGTGGGTGAGGATATCTTCTATCGCTACTACATCCGCATCGCGGTGCCGGACAGCTACAACGCCGATCCGTTGACCCACGGTACGCAGGACGCCGACGACTTCGGGCAGCGCAACTGGCAGCATGAGATCGTGACCAAGACCAACGGGACCTTCGACCTCAGGATCTCGGTCACCAATGGATCCGGCAGCAACGCCTGGCCCAACTTCTTCTGGCGAACCAACCTCAACAAAGGCCAGACCTACCGGATCGAGCAGAGAATCTCCAGAATCGGCACGAATCAATTCACTCTCGAGGCCCGCGTCTACGACGCCAACAACAACCTCGTGAGAGATCCCACGGACTTCCTCAACGCCGATGGATCGGCGTCCTTGGACGACTCCGTGCCTCTCTCCTTCGGAACGGGTGGTGCCGCTCAGCTGAACGCGTTCCGGACGGGACTCAACAGCCTCGTGGGGAACCACAACAGTGGCATGTTCCCGTTTACCTTTGCATACATCGGCGGCGTCGCGATTTGCCGCACGACATGGTGCGGAGCGTATCAGAACGGCATGTAACCGACTTCTGAACCCCGAGTGGCTAACTTCGACCACGAGCGGACAACTGCGCGATAGTTGAGCCCGCTCGTGGTCGAACGCTGCTGGCCCTCACCATCGCCCCGACCGCGTGACCTCTTCGGGTCCTTCGAGCGGTCCTCCGGGGTGGAGCGAGCCGCTTCACCCGTCAAACACAACTCAACCCCTCATCGATGCCTTCCATAGCTCTCATAGGATGCGGCGCGATCGCCGAGTCCTTCTACGTTCCAGCGCTCTCGAAACGAGCTGACCTCATCCCGTCGCTCACGGTCGTCGATCGAAACCTCGATCGAGCACAACAGATGTGTCGTGAGCTCGGCGCGAAGCAGGCCGTGACCGACTTTCGCGAGGTTGCCGACGGTCTGGACGGCGCCATCGTCGCCACCCCGCACCATCTGCATCACCCGATCACCATGGAGCTCATCGATCAGGGCGTCCACGTGCTCTGTGAGAAGCCGCTGGCGGCCACCGCCGCCGAAGTCGACGAGATCATCGCAGCCGCGGACGCGAACGATGTCCAGGTGGCCGTGAACCACACCCGACGCCTCTTCACGTCGTTCCAGGAAGTGCAGCGGCTACTGGCGTCGGGAGCCATCGGGCAACTCCGGCACATCGAGTACGTCCTCGGTGAGCCCTTCGGCTGGCCGGCGGAAACCAACACGTACTTCGGGCCGGCCGCCGGCGGGAAGGGAGTGCTCTTCGACACCGGCGCCCACATCGTCGACCTGGTGTGCTGGTTCATGGGCGGCGAGCCCGAGCTCGTCGAGTACAAGGACGATGCGCGGGGTGGTACGGAAGCCGTCTGCGACATCTCCCTACGGCTGGGCGATGTCACGGCACACGTGAGGCTCTCTTGGCTGAGCAAGCTCCGAAACACGTACCGGATCGAAGGGTCCGAAGGCGCCGTGGAGGGGCGGGTCTACGAATGGTCCTCGTATGCCCGGGAAGATGCATCGGGCAAGTCTCGCTCGGTGAAGACCGACCGTGTCAGAGAGTTTCCGCACTTCGCCGACAAGCTGGTCCACAATTTCACCGAGGTCATGGCCGGCAAGGCGAAGCCGACCGTATCTCCCCGCGATATCCGACCGTCCGTGTCACTCATCCAGACCTGCTACGAGAATCGTGCCCCCATGGATACTCCTTGGTTCGAAGCCTACGGGAGGCTCGCCCATGCCCAGTGACCGAACGATTCTCGTCACCGGCGCCGGCGGTTTCATCGGCGGACGTATGGTCGAGGTCATGCATTCGATGGGCGCCGGCGAGGTCCGCGGCGCAGTCCGTCGGTGGGCGAGCGGCGCACGCATCGGCCGACTCACCGCCCCCATCGTCAAATGCGACATCCGCGATCCCGCCGCTGTCGATGAGGCGCTGAAGGGTGTCACTCACATCGTCCACTGCGCAGTCGGCGATCGTTCGAGCACCGTCGACGGGACACGTACGCTTCTGGAGGGAGCGGCACGTGCCGGAGTCCAGAAGATCGTCCACCTGTCCACGGTGGACGTGTACGGGAATGCGTCGGGTTCCGTCGATGAGTCGCGACCCCTCGAGAAGACCGGCAAGGAGTACGGCGACACGAAGATCGAGGCGGAGGAAGTCTGCCAGACCTTCGCCGCCCAGGGGTTACCCATCGTCATCTTCCGTCCGACGCTGGTACACGGACCGTTCAGTGCGACGTGGACCATCGCCTACGCCCAGCGGCTTCAGCGCCGCCCGTGGCTCATACCGGAGACCGACGCACAGGGAGTCTGCAACCTTCTGTACGTGGACGATCTCGTCGGCGCCGCCCTTGCTGCCTTCGACGCGAAGACCGAGCCGGGCTCGGCCTACAACATCAACGGCCCTGAGCGGCCGACCTGGCACGACTATTTCGTCGGGCTGAACGACGCCATGGAGCTACCCCCGCTTGATGTGGCCAGCGCCGCGGGAGCCCGCGCGACGGCGGCGGCGACCCTCCCGTTCAGGAACTCCGCCAAGTTCCTCATCAAGCACTTCCAGAAGCCGATCATGGGAGTCGCGGCACGTTCGGACGCAGCGCGAAACGTCATGATGAAAGCGGAGCGCCTGCTCCGCACGACGCCCGTTCCGGGGGAGTTCGCCGTCTACGGCAAGGATACGGTGTTCGAGTCGACCCGCATGGAGCTCGAGTTGGAATACACTCCTCGCTTCCCCATGGCCGACGCACTTCCGCTGACGGCGGCGTGGCTCCGACACCATGGCTTCATCGAGAGCTGATTCAGGGCGTGACGATCGGCTGAACATCGTTCAGATCCTGTCACCTACGGTCGCTGGGGGGCTCGAACGCGTCGTCGAGTCCCTCGCCATCGGGCACCATCGGCGAGGCCATCGGGTGACAGTGGCCACCCTGCTGCTGAAATCCACGGAGCAACACCCCTTCGTCGACGCACTGCGCGGCGAAGGGGTCGCCGTGGAGGAATTGCGTACGGGGAACCGGGACTATCTCGGCGAGCGAGGGGCGGTCCGCGCACTCCTGCGACGCCTGGCTCCGGACGTCGCTCATACACACGGATATCGGCGAGACATTCTTCACCGACCCATCGCGGCGAGCCTCGGGATCCCCACCGTGACGACCGTTCACGGACCCAGCAAGATGGGAGGCATTCGAGGCGCCTTCTTCGAGTGGCTCCAGCGACGCAACTACAGGCGCTTCGATGCCGTCGTGGCCGTGTCCGAGGCACTCCACGCCGAGACGCTCTCGGACGGTGTGGATCCCGGCCGACTGCGCTTCATCCCAAACGCGTGGGGCGGACACGATCATCTCCGACCTCTGCCGAGGCAGCCGGCCAGAGAAGCACTCGGCCTATCCGCCGAGGAACCCGTCATCGGGTGGGTGGGTCGGCTCATCCCGGTAAAGGGCGGCGACGTGCTGCTCGACGCCGTACAGCGGCTCCAGAACCGCCCCAAGGTGGCCTTGATCGGGTACGGGCCTCAACTGGAGGAGTTGAGGCGCCGGTCGAGTGAGCTTTCGCTCGACGACTCCGTCCACTTCTACCCGGACATCCGAGACGCCGGTCGGTATTTCGCCGCCTTCGACGCCTTCGTGCTGAGCTCGCGGTCGGAGGGGTTACCTCTTGTCGTGCTCGAGGCGATGGCGGCTGAAACGCCCATCGTCGCTACGCGGGTAGGTGGCATACCCGAAGCCCTCGACGACGACTCGGCCTTCCTCGTCCCATCAGAGGACCCAGAAGCTCTGAGCCAGGCAATCGACGACGTCCTCAACGACCCGGGGGCGGCGCGGTCGAGGGCCGGGGCCGCCAGGGCCCGCCTGGAGGAGCGATACGGCCTCGAGGCGTTTCTGGACGCCTACGAGGCGGTCTACCGGGACGTCATCTGACCCGATCGAGGAACCACCGCCGCCACCGGGCATAGCGGCTCGCACCGAGGAGGGCCCGGGTTCCGTTGAGGACCGCTTCCTTCCTCCCCCGCCATGCATCCGAGGGATCGCCGACGAGAATCCTCCTTGCTTGCTGCGGCGTCATGGCGCCCCTCATGGTGCATCGTCGCAGCCAAGGTCCAGTCGCCGAGGCGGCACGATCCGCAGCGTTCCGTCCCCACCGGCTCCCTGCGACCCAGCGGTAGCCGGAGTCGGCGAGCTCCGACCTCAGTCGCCGGCGGGGTGCGTTCCCGCCTGGGAGGGAGATCCCGTCGACCTCCCTTTGAAGCACTGTTTCGAGGTCCTCGCGCGAGCCCAGGAGTTCCGAGCGAAGTCGGTTCCGGTCGAGCTCGGACAGGAACGGATGGCTTCGAGTGTGCGACTGTACCGACATACCCATCCCCACGAGGTCACGGAGCTGGGAAGCGGACATGAACCCCGGTTCTCCGATCCAACCGGAGGTGACGAAGAAGGTAGCCGTCATACCCCGTGACTCCAGCGCCGGCGCCGCGTGCAGATACTGACTCACACCGCCGTCGTCGAAGGAGATGGCCACCTTCCCGCGGCCCTTGGCGGCCAGCGCTTCGGATACCGAACACCCGGCGAGCCCCATCTCCGCGATGGTGTCCAGCATGACTTCGAACGCCTCCACCGGTGCAGCGAACCGTTCGGGGCCGCCACCGGCCGCCTCCGTCGCGGGCAGGACGTCGTGGTACATCAGGCACACCCAGGACCGCTCGTCGGCGGGCCCGGATGGTGCGCTCTCGGTTACGGAACTCTCGGCAGATGACGTCATGGTCGCGCGGTCCGGCTGGCAAAGCGGAGTGGATTGACCTCCAAGGAAGATCGGACACCGAGGCCCACGGGAGAAGCGAAGACTACGGCATCACCGGCCGGGGCTGGATCCACGGCGCTGCGCGTGGGAGCCCCCGGCCACGATCGTTGCACCGGCCCGTCCGAGTGATACACCTTACGATGGCGCTGATGAGTAGCCCTTCCGCGTGTTCCGACGCCTTCGTCGATGACGTCGGCCCGGGCCCCGACTCCGAGCGTCCAGCCTCCCCCGCTGCTTCCGCATCTCCGACAATCGCATGAGAATCGTCTTCTTCGGCAACAACTACCACCGTCTGTCCATCGCGTGTCTCGAAGCCGTCGTGGACACCGGGCACGAGGTGACGCTGGGGGCCTTCTTGCCCGAGTCTTCGGGGCTGCTCAAGACGGCGCGCGTGGCCTTCGAGCACGGAGGCGTTGGATCCGTGGCCCGAGGAGGGCTCCGTCTGTTGAAAGCCCGCCTCGGTGCCACCGCTCGCACGGTGACGGGGGCATCGTCCGGGTACTCGTCACTACTGGAGATCGCGAGCCGTCGGGACCTCGAGACCGTCGACGTCACCCACCTTCATCGTGCCGAGACCCTCCAGGCACTCCAGGCGGTGGCCCCGGACCTCATCATCGTGGCGGGCTTCTCGAGGATCTTGAAGAGCGAGGTCATCGGGATTCCGAGTATCGCGTGCGTCAACATCCACCCCTCCCTTCTTCCCGCCTACCGGGGACCCAACCCCGTCTACTGGGTCGTGGCCAACGGCGAGCGGGAGACGGGGGTCACAGCGCACTTCATCGACGAAGGCATCGACTCGGGCGACATTATCGGGCAGGTGAAGGTACCCATCGGCCCCGACGATGGAGAGGGTGAGGTCTTCGCCCACTGTGTCGAGGCAGCGGCTCGTCTCGTGGGCGATGTGGTTCGACAGTTCGACGAGGGCCAGGTCGAGCGAACCCCACAGGACCCGGCGTTGGCATCATACTTCAGTCATCCCCCGAAAGGGGCCTCGTCCCTCTGAGACTTCCCCGCTGGGCCCCTCAGCGACGCTCGAACCCCCCAATCCCCCCCGATCCAGTAGCCACCGGAGCCGAGTGCGCATGACCCTGGACGTCTCCATCGAAGCAGACCGTGAGAGTTGGGACGACTTCGTGAGCACCCATCCGGCCGCGAACTTCATGCAGTCGCATGCATGGGGCGAGTTCCAGCGCCGAATGGGCTGGGATGTCCACCACTGCACGCTCGGCGGCGCCTCGCAGCCCCGCGCCGCGGCGCTGCTGCTTTCCCGCTCCATTCCCGGGCTCGGAAGGGTATTCCAGACTCCCCGGGGGCCCGTCGCCGACTACGACGATCCGGAGCTTGTGGCCGAGTTCATGGGGGAGCTGGAGTCGTTCGTGCGGAGGGAGGGGGGAGTCTTCCTTCGATGTGATCCCTACTGGTCGGAGCCCCGACCGCCCGAGGGTCGATTCGACGTGCCGGGTGCGCAGCCGATCCCCCGGGACTGGTCCGATTGGAATGGTCCACGCTTCGTGTTCTGGCTCGATCTTTCGGGAGACGAGGAGGAGGTCATGATGCGCATGACCTCCCGCGCGAGAAACGACGTACGCCGCGGATACCGCAACGATGTGGCGTTCAGCGAAGGGACGCCCGACGAACTGGACGAGTTCTATCGGCTGATGGTCCTGACGGGTCAGTTGAAGGGCATCGCGTTCCGGAAGATCGAGTACTACCGCACCCTGCTCGACGTGGTCAGCGAGGGAGCCGAAGCCCGGCTCTTCTTCGGCCGCCACGAAGACACGGTCGTCACCACGGGGATGTCGGTGAAGTACGGCGAAAGGGCTTGGCTCCTGTACGCCGCCACCGATCCGGACCACTACAAGCTGAGGGCTACCCGGACCCAGCAGTGGGAGATGATTCGGTGGGCCCACGCTCACGGGTGCAGCCGGTACGACTTCCGGGGGACGGCGACAGGTGATCCGCCGAGCAAGGACGACCCCGGGTACGGTGTGTACGAGTTCAAGAAGAGCTTCGGCCCGGAGTTCACCAGGCTCATCGGGTACTACGACGTGGTCGCTGGAGCACGACGTCACCGATTGCTGCGCTTCATCGAAGACCGCGGTCTACCCATCGCCTACAAGCTCAAGACCTGGATCCAACGATGAGCGTCGGCAATCGGAGACCAGCGGTTGGCGGGAGTCCCGACAAGGTGTGGCTCGCGTGGGAAGACGACAGCAGCATCCGAAGCCGGGTTCTGGCCGAAGCGCTCGGTGCCGAGTTCCATGCGTTCACGACGCTCAATGACCGGGCCGGTTTCGGGTGGCTCCGGTACCTGGTCGCACTGACCCGGACGGCGTGGCTCCTGGCGCGCCGACGTCCGGCGCTTGTGGTGGCGCAGAACCCGTCGATCCTCCTGGCGTGGCAGGCGGCTCGCCTCAAGTCTCTCTTCGGTTATGGCCTCATCGTCGACCTCCACACCCAGTTCCATCGTCCGAAGGGGTGGAAGAAGACCATCTACGATCACCTGCACTTGACCAGCCTGAAGCTGGCAGATGCCGTGATCGTCACCAACGACGCCTATCGAAAGGAGGTGGAAGCCGATACCTCCCAGCCGGTCCTCGTCCTTCCGGACAAGGTGCCCGAACTCGAGCCACCTGAGCGCCCCCAGCGCCTGACGGGCGCCCACAACGTCCTCTACATCTGCACCTTCTCCGAGGACGAGCCGTGGAGGGAGGTCCTGTCGGCCGCAGGGAGCCTCGCGGAGGGCACGCGCATCTATGTTTCCGGCAAGAGTCCGATTCCGCAGGACGGGCTTCCGGCCAACGTCGAGTTGACCGGATTCTTGCCAACGCCGGACTACCAGGGTCTACTTCAGTCAGTGGACGCCATCATGGTCCTCACCACGGCAGAGAACAACCTGGTTTGTGGCGGCTACGAGGCTGTGGCGGCGCAGAAACCCTTGATCCTGTCGGATACCCGGGCTCTGAGGTCATATTTCAGGCGGGGCGTGGTGTATACAGAGAATGACGCTGGAGCCATCGCTGAAGCGATCGGCGCGACGCGGAGCCGGCGGGAGTTCCTCGAGGGAGAGATGCGAGAACTACGAAGTGAGCTGACCGAAGAGTGGCGCGGCCAGTGGCGGGAGATCCTGGCGCACGTCGACGCTCTCGGGGGCACCGCATGACTCGACGCTCCCCCCACCAGGCGCCCCGAGAAGGGGCAGGACACCGTCCATGATCCAGCCCGCACGACGGATGCCCGCGGGCGCGAACGGCGCCCGGATGCCACAGGCCGCGCCGCCGCCACGGGAGGCTCGAGCGGGGCTCCCCTTGAAGCTCCTGGCGCTCCTCTGGTTCCTGGTCCTCTACGATGTCCACTGGCTGCTGGCCTCCCGGGGCATCCCGGTGCTCAAGGCTCCCATCGTCGTCTACCTGGCCCTCGGGGCAGCAGTCGCCTGGGGCTTCCTGAACAACGGCTCCTGGCAACGGCGCTGGACGTGGTACCCTCCCTTCGCCGCGTTCATCGCCACCGGCGCCCTCATGATTCCGTTCGCGTTGAACCGCGGTATGGCGCGGGACAACGTCCAGGGATTCATCCTGTTCTGGTTCCTGGTGGTCTCGACGGTCTTGCTCGTCGACAGCGCTCGGCGAGCGGAGCGCCTCCTACGGCTCTACGGCCTGCAGTTCGTGTGGTTCGGACTTTGGGGTTCGGCTACGGGCTTGGTGGGATGGCACACCACTCTGGCGAACCACGACGGCTTCGGCTCCTTCATGGCCATCGGGTTGGGCTTCACCGCCTTCATGTACTTCGCCAGCAAGGAGAAGTGGTTTCGACGGGCGATGCTCGCCGCCCTCGCGCTGTGCGCCGTGGGTGTGGTCGCTTCTTTCGCTCGAGGAGCCTTCCTCGCCGCCGCAGGCGTCTTCGGTGTGGTGTGGCTCCGGTCGCCCCACAAGGGTCGCACCCTGGGCATGGGGATCGGCGCCGCGGTTCTGGTCATTGCGGCGTCCCAGATCTTGTACCCGGGCCAGTTCTGGGCCGAGATCTCCTCCGTGTTCGACGAAGGAACCACGGAGGGGACGGGAGAGGATCGGTGGGTCCTCTGGGCAGCGGCGTGGGAGGTCTACCTCAATCACCCCATCCTCGGCACGGGCCCGGGGAACTGGGGTGTGTTCGCTTCGACCCACTTCGTGGCCGGGGAACTGGGCAGTCGGTACGTCAACAACCCGACCATGTTGTACAACAGGTCACTGCACAGCGAGTACTTCCGCATCCTGGCCGAGCAGGGGACGCTGGGCGTCATGGCGTTCGTGTGGATCCTGTGGGACTTCTGGAAGCGGAACGCGAAGATGCGTACCCAACAGGCTCAACAGGTCTGGGCCGAGTTGGGCGGCAAGATGAACCTCCAGTCCATCGCCTACGGTCTGGAGGCGGCATTGGTCGCATGGATGGCCGTGTCGGCGATCTACTCGCAGTCCGGCAAGCACTGGTTCTACACCATCATCGGTTTGAACCTGCTCATCTGCACGCTGGTGACGCGCGGGATGCGGCGGTCGCCGCCGCGGTCGGCGCCGCTGGTCGCACCGGAGCTCGTCAGGCGAGGCGCTCCAACGAGTAGCCGAAGCGGTTCACCCGCTCCTCATGGCGTCGCACCAGGAGTGATGCGTAACGGCCGCTGAAGGCTCCTGCCGACATCGCCTTCCACTCCTCGAAGTACTTGTCGTTGACGCCCGGCCGAATGGTACGGGACAACGGCGCGCTCTCCATTCCCAGGAAGTCGTACACACGGTCCAGGACTTCCACCGGTCGATCCACGAAATCCTCGTACCGAAGCACGTGCACCCGGTCTCCCAGCGCTGGTCGCGCCGCCTCGAAGGCCTCGTGACATAGCAGCCAATGGCGCACGAGTCGGTCGACGGACACATGGGGCAACCGTTGGTTCGCGATGCCGAGTCTCCGCAGGGCCGGCAGCCACGTCGTCCACTTCCGCGTTGCGTAGCTGACCGCCACGGGATGCCTCATGACGATGACGAAGCGGGCTTCGGGAAAGAGGGACTGGAGGAAGCGGGTGCGGATCAGGTTCGGCGGGGACTTCTCCACCAGGAGTTGCTGGTCGTCGGACCAATAGGGGAGCCAAGCCTCGAGGATGCGAACCGCATTCTGAGGTGAGACCAGGGGTGACCTCTCGTCGAGGTGAGCTTCCGCCGAGAAGCCGAAGACCCCGGGGCCACCGTGGACAGCCGCCGTTGGGTACACTGTCTGGAGATGCTGACCCTCGTCCTCGGGGACGCCCGTGTCCCCCAGCCCACCGATGAGCGGATGATCGGCCAGACAGCGATGAACGAGGGACGTACCGCTCCGATGGAGCCCACCGATGAAGACGAGCCGATCACCTCGGACCATCTCATCGGCGAGACCGCCGGACGACTGCTGCTCCGGAGCCCTGGACTCGGGCGCCTCGTCTCTCTTCACGTCTGTGCTTCCTCCGATTGAGACGGCTCCCCCACCGGTCGGGGCGACCGGAGGAGGGACACGAAGTTCTGGAAGCGCTTCCGGTACACGCTGAACATCCAACCCGCGTACACTACGACCCCCGTGCCGACCTCCAGGGTGAAGCGCAGCCAGAGAGGCCAGTCGGCGGGCATGCCGGTGCGCACTCCGATCACCGCGGCCACCATCCAACTGCAGGCGACGAGGGGTGCCCGAAGAGCACCGAGATACCCCACGAGAGTCAGCCCGGTCGTCTGGAGAGCGTATCGCAGCAGGACCGTGCCCATGACCAGCGGGTGGCCGACGAGCCACCCGAGGGCCACGCCTGTAACGCCCCACCGGCTACCTGTGTAGAGCATGATCGGAATCACGATGGAGCCGGCCACGGCGAACTGCATGTTCTTCTTGGCCTGGTCGGTGGCGATGAGCACCTGGGAGAGCACAGGCGTGATGGAGCGGAACGCCGCCACGAGCGCCAGGATTCGGAGCGGGCCGATAGCGGGGAGCCATTCGTCCCCGAAGATCAGGGCGACGAAGTCATCGGCTACCAAGGCCATGCCGAACGTGGCCGGGAAGGCCAGGAGCGCGATGCCTTCGGTGAACATCTTCACGTACCGGCGTAGCCCCGCCCGATCGTTCTGAGACGCCGCGAGGACCGCCGCCGAGACCTCGCTGACGATGGGCGAGACCCGCTCGACAATGACGTTCGCCTGCTGCCAGGCGACGTTGTACGCCCCGAGGGCTTCCGTGCCCAGGACCTTACCGACCACCAGCACGTCGGAGAACTGGCGGACGTAGAGCGCCAATTGTGTCACCACCACGTGGGCGCCGAACCACAGTTCGGAGCGGATCGTGTCGATATCCCTGGGGAAGGCCACCGGGTGACGACGCACCGCCACCGCCATGACCATGCGCACCAGCGACCCGCCCAGGCCCGCCAGGACCAGGGCCCAATATCCGAAGCCCAGTGCTGCCAGCGTCAGGGACACACCGGCGAACGCGAAGTTCTGGGAAGCCTGGATCCATGCCAGCCGACGGAAGTCGAGATCACGCCGCAGGAGCGATCTCGGCACGACATCGATTCCCGTGAGGACGAAGGTCAGAGAAAGCGCAATGACGATGCTCTGAACCGGCGGCTCCTCGAAGAAGGCGGCCACCAGTCCGCTCGCCGCCAAAGAGATGAGGGCCAGGGCGGTGCCGGAGAGGATGGAGAAGCCGCCGAGTCGGGCGATCTGGCTCTCCGTGAGATCGCGCCTCTGAACGATGGCCGCACCAAGACCGAACTCACTGAACATGCGCACCAGGCCGAGGTAGGCCCCGGCCATGGCCACCAGCCCATAGTCCTCACGAGTCAGGAGTCGCACGACGAGGAGTGCTGCGATCCACTGGACGCTTTGCGTGAGCGTCCGGACGCCGCCCGTCCAAGCCAGCCCTTTCACCACCGAGCGATCGAGATCGGCTCTCGAGAGCCCTCCCTTCTCTGCCGAGGGCGGCTCCGACGACGGGCCGTGGCTCATGGTACAGCCTCGCCCTGAAAGGCGGTCTCGATGCGGCGAAGGTCGGCGCGCCCGACCCGAGGGTGCGTCGGAAGGGTGAGGAGCCTCTCGGCGAGGGCGGCGGCCCCCGGACACTCCCTGGGCTCGGCTACCAGCGCTTCCGCCTGCGGAAGGTCCGGGAGGGCGGTGGGGTACCCACGGACGACCCCCGCGCCGCGGAGCTCGGAGGCCAGCCGTCCGGCCTCACCGCCGTCGGCGGCAAGCACGGGGTAGCGCAGGTACCCGCATCGCCCCCCTTCGAGAGGGTGGCAGGGCTCGACGGAGCTCCCGCCCTCGAGGGTGGCACCGAGGGTCGCCGCTCTCGCCCTTCGTCCCTCGACGGCGTCTCGGGCCATGTCCGCGTGGCGAAGCGCTACCGCGGCTGCGAGACGATTGATCGCCGATGGCGCCGTCGGCGTCTTGTACCGCGTTTCCCCCAGACCCAACGCCGTTATGGACGCAGGGACACGGTAGAGGGACGGTCGGCCGAGCGTCCATACGGCCAGGGATACCAGGAAGTCCCGGGCACCCGACCGTTCCGCCGGAAGCGCAGCCGCGGCTCCGCTCAGCGGTGGCCTGCGCCCCAGGAGTGCTCCACCCGAGCCACCCATCCAGCCCTTTCCCCTCCCGAAGCTCATCACGGTCAGGTCTCCGAACGTGCCCGCAGACCGGTCACCCCACGTCGACCCGAGGGCCTGGGCGGCATCTTCGATGAGCGTTGCTCCGACGTCGTCCGCGAGAGAGCGGACACGCGGCCAGTCGAGGGGAAACCCGAACAGGTTCGCGGCCACGATGGCGCGGCATCCATCGCTGGCGACCCGTTCGAGGTCAGCGATCTCGGGGGTCAGAGTCCGCGGATCCACGTCGTAGAACCGTATCGGGACATCGGCACCCACCGCCGCGGTCACCAGGTCGAAGCACGAATAGGCAGGCAGAAGGACGGGGTCGCGCGGGGTGGGCGGAGGATCCAGGGCGCCGAGGGCCAAGCGCAAGGCGTCGGTACCCGAGGATGTGAGCACCACCCACTCCGCTTCGAGTTCCTCCAGCAGCATCCGCTCCAGACCCTCGGTCGCGCCTGCTGGATCGGCGATGGCGGCAACGGCCCCACGAAGCATCGCGGGCAGGGATATGGGCGAGTACGCCGGGAGCTGCTGCCGAATCACGGAAGAGAGGGAGAGATCAACGGCCCCAGCCCGTTGGCTACCGGCACCGGTAGCCGGGACCAGATAGCGGTCGCGATCTCGTACTTCCGTCCATCCGGGCTCGGTGTCTTCGCGACTCCCCCCCTCGTCCACTGGGCCCAGGGGAGGGGTTGATCGTCCGTCCCCCACTGCCCCTTGAACCGATGCGTGCCCGAACCCGGGGTGCATCGGCCGAAGTTGAACGTGGTGGCACCCCGTCGGATCGCCTCCTCCATGAACGACCAGTACAGCAGCATGTTGGGCGCCTCTCGGCTGTGCTCACGAAGGGCGCCGGCCCACGTGATCTCGACCTCTCCGTTCCACGAGAAGCCGCAGCCAGCCGCCACTGGGGTGGGCCCCGAGCGGATGACACAGAAGACGACGTGGGGCTCCAGATGGCGGGCTATGGCCTCGAAGAACGCCTTCGGCAGCACCGGCGTGCCCAGATCGCGCATCGTCCGTGAGAAGACCCCATAGAAGTCGTCGACGAGGGCGACACCGAACTCGGCCGTCATCCCGGCCTTCATGGGTCGTCGGATCTGACTCCTGACCTTCGAGCGGAGTCCGTCGTCCCACAACTCCTCCGACGACGGTGGCAGCGACTTCGTGACGGTGATCTTCCGATCGGACACGGTCAGGTCCCCGGGAAGACCCCGACGGGTACGCAGCTCCAGGAGATCGACGCCCAGTCTGCGGGCTTCCTCTACGGAGTGAGCCACCAATGCTGCCTTCGCCGCCTCGCTTCCGAGAGGGCCCCCGTAACTCAAGAAGGGCATCGACAGCAGGTAGTCGCCGAACAGCCGACTCCGGACACGCACCAGGGGGAGCAGTCCTACCTCCCGTCCATCGCCATCGACGGCGACCCAGCGCCACTCCTGGTGGCCGAGAACCCCGTTCAGGACGTGGCGCCAACCGGCCAGGTGACTGAAGTCGCTCTCTCCGAGGTTCACGACCAACGCATCCCACTGGGGGTCGGATCCATTGAACGGAATGACTCGCACGGATGCCGACCGAGCGGCGGTCTTGTCGAGTGCTGTCTGGGGGCGCATCGAAGTTCCCGCCGACGAGAATGCTGATCGTGTCGTTACTTGAAAAGCTAGCGGAGATCCGAGGCGGGTGCGAGGATCTCTTCCGGTACCCCAGCCATCCGTGAGGTCGCTATTCCCCGTACGAATCGACTCAGGTCCAGCCTGCCGATCCTGGCCTGGGTCCTCGTTGTCGGGATCGTCACGCTGTCACCCTCCGGTGGCATCGGCCGGTCTATCCCCGAGGGGCTCTGCTTCATCTGCGGAAGCCGGGGGCTGGCGGATGCGATCTTGAACGCCCTGCTCTTTCTTCCCCTCGGGGTGCTGTTGGGCAAGCAGGGGCATCACCCGGTGGCGGCCCTCCTACTCGGGGCCGCCCTGGCCGTCGGCATCGAGGGACTGCAGCTCGTGGTGCCCGGTAGACATCCCACGGTGGGGGACATCGCCTGGAACGGCTCCGGCGCAGCATTGGGTGTGGCGATCCAGCCGATGCTGGCTTCCCTGCTCAGGGGAACCCCGCCGGCGTGGTGTGGCGCCGTCAGTGCCCTGGGGATGGGCCTCGGGCTCATCGTGGCCGGGTTCGCCCTCGAGCCGGCCCACGGCCCGGGTGCCTACTGGATCCAGTGGACGCCGACGCGGCCCGGAGTCGAGACCTTTCCCGGGCACCTGGTGATGGCCTCCTTGGACGACCGAGAGCTCCCCTACGGTCGATTGCCCGCCGAGAGTGCAACGCACGCACGGCTTCTCGGAGACTGGACCGTACGCCTGGAGGTCGTCGGGCAACCGTCGATGGGGCAGAGGGCCCCGCTCCTGGTCATCGGCGACGACAACCAGGTCGAGGGCCTCTACGTCGGCGTCGACGGCTCCGATCTGGTGCTACGCGAGCGGCTTCGCGCAAATGCCTGGCGGCTGGACCGGCCCGAAGTCCGGTTCTCCGGCTTCCCGGAGGACGCGTGGACATCCGACACCGTCGGCATCGCCCTGTGGCGAGCCGGCGAAACACGGTGTGCCGAGCTCGCGGAGGTCAGACGGTGTGACCGCGGCTGGTCGCCCGCCCGAACGTGGAGTCTGATCTACTATCCGGGATTCGCCGGGATTCTGCTCCAGTACGCCCTGGACGCCGTCTGGGCGTTTTCCCTCCTCTTCGTCGTGGGGCTGGTGTCTCGTCCAGGCCCCGCACTCGGAGCGAACGTCGCTCTGGCCATCGGCCTCGCCACCTTCGGGGTGATGGCGACTCCGTTGGCGGTACCACGTCTGCCCGAGGTGGTGGCCGCCGTTCTCGGAGCCTCGGCCGGCGGCCTGGTCAGTCGCCGGCTACGCTCTCTCGATCCATTTTCTCGAACGAAGCGCGGACCGGTCCGAAGCTGAAGGTGTCGAGGAGCCGCAGAAGCCGACCCATGGTCCTCCTTCTACCGGCGAACGTCCGGAACATCTGTACCCGGGACGCTTTCACATCGGGCTTCCATGCATCGGCCTCCCACGGGTGGGTATAGAACATCCCAGGCGCACCCCGCTGCGACGCCTGGGACAGGCCGGCCCGGACGAGGCCAGGCGGGAGCAACCTGAAGTAGGCTCCCCCCGACGCCGGCAATATTCGCCCGGCGATGGAGACGGTCGTTGACGGAAACTCCGCCAGCCGACCAGCGGGTCGGGAGATCCAGTGGGGATCCCGGGGCGCATCCGGGTATCCGTACGTCGGGTGCTGGGTGATGGGGAAGAGACTCGCGTCGTACCGGTACCCCTCCTCGAGGAGAACATCGAAGGCCCACTCGAGCCCGGGTACGATGGAGAAGCTCGGCGCCCGATAGCCAACTACGGCGCACCCCGCCAGGTCCTCGAGCACCGCCCGACTCCTTCGAACCGACTCCCGGAAGCCTTCCGGCCCCAACCGACCGACCAGTTCGTGCTCGTATCCGTGGGACGCGATCTCGTGCCCCGCCCCGGCGATGTCGCGGACCATTCCCGGTTCACGGTCCGCCAGCCAGCCGAGCACGAAGAAAGTCCCGGTGACGTCCCGCGTGTCGAGAGCCTCCAACAGGCGATCGATCACCTTCGGAGAGCGTCGCTCCAGATCGTCCCAGCCGGCGGGAGGGAAGTAGCGCGACATCGCCGTGGGGTGGAAGTACTCCTCGACGTCGACCGTGAAGTGATGTTCGAAATGCATGGGCCAAATATCCGACGATGGCCCTCCCAAACAACAGCCGGGCCATTGCGCCTCGCCGACTGAGGTTGAAACGTGTTGGTTCTGATGAAGATCGGACCACGCCCCCCCCTCGCTTTGCTGGGCCTGCTGATCGTCGGCTCATGCGTCCAATCCGAGTCCCCGACTTTGGTCGGGGAGCCGGTGGCCATCGCTATTCCCCTGAGTCCGGCGGTGCTCCCCTCACCGGCCGACGCCGGAGCGCTGCCCGTGGACAGGATCCGGGTCCGGGCGACGCGCGTTGCCGATGGCGTGGTCGTAGGGTCCGACGTAACCGATGTCTCTCCCACGGCGCCGGAATGGGAGATCGGCCTTACGGTGATGGCGACGTCCGATCCGGTGGACGTGCAGGTATTCATCGAGCTGCTCAACACCTCGGCGGGATCCGAGACCGTTCAGTTCTCGGGGATCGCGGGCCCCTTCGAAGTGAGTAGCGGCCAGACAGTCGAGGCCACGGACGTGGACCTGGTCCGGGGCCCCCTGGACAACGTCTACGTCACCGGCGTCACCATCGACTCCAGTCCGGACTCGCTCTACGAAGGGTCGACGGCAGTGGTCGACGCATCCGCCACCACGAGCTCCGACGTCTCACCGCAGATCTACCTGACGTCCCTGGACTCCCTGAACCTGGCGGTGAGCGACTCCACGGTCGTGGGATTGCTCCCGGGGTTGGCCCGACTGGTGGCCTCGGCAGGGCCTCCGTCGGACACCGTCACCATCGTCGTCCGACCGGCCCCCGCCACTGTACTGGTGGCGCCGGACTCGTCCTCGGTTGCCGGTCCTGGCGACCAGGACACGTTCAGCGCCACGGTCGTCGATGCGCGAGGCGACACCCTTCCTGGCGAAGCCGTCCTGTGGTCCACGTCGACCCCGTCCGTCCTTTCCTCCCTCGGAGGGGGCGTGTTCGAGGCGGTGGCGGCGGGGACGGGTCGGGTCCAGGCGACCTCCACCTCGCACCCCGACGTGTCCGGCAGCGCGATCTTGGTCGTGGGCGGGGCCCAGCAGCCCGCCGTGGACGTTTCGGTATCGAAGAGCGTCGACCAGAGCCAGCCGCTCGCCGGCTCTCAGGTGGTGTTCACCGTCCAGGCGACGAATCCGGGCACGGTCCCGGCCACGGACGTCGAGGTCTTCGACAGCCTTCCGGCCGTCTTCGAGTCACCACAGCACACGGTCTCGACCGGGGCTCTGACCGGCGACACGCTCTGGACGATTGCGTCACTGGCGCCGGGCGACACGGCGACGTGGACCACGACGAGCACCGTCGCCGCCGGCGCGGGCGGCTCTTCCGCGACGAATACGGCGCTTCTTCGCCGCCTGGCTCAAAGCGACACCTTCCCGTCCAACGACACGGCCTCCGTCGTTGTGTCCATTGCCCTGTCACCGCCCCCCACCGTCTCCATCTCCACCCCGCCCGACAGTTCGGTGTTCGACCCCGGGGACCTGGTGACCTTCACCGGGGCCGCCTCCGATCCGGAGGACGGAGACCTCAGTCCTTCCATCCAGTGGGTCTCGAGCCTCGACGGCGCACTGGGGACGGGCCGGATCGTGACGACCGACTCCCTCTCCACGGGCGTCCACCAGATCGTCGCCTCCGCCACGGACTCCGACGGTGGGCTCGGGGCGGACTCCATCACCGTGACGGTGGCGCTCTACACGATCCCGGCAACGCTGAACGTGCCTCTGGGCTCCACGGCCTCCCTGCCCATCTCGCTGACGGAGCCCGCGCCCACCGGGGGCGTCACCCTCTCCGTCACGAGCGACAACCCGAGCATTACCCAGCCGCAGGCCGCGACGGTGTTCATCGCGGCGGGCAGTCAATCGGCCAACGCAGTCCTCGACGGTATCGCACCGGGCAACACCACGGTCTCGGTGTCCAGTGCGCAGTTCGGTGTCGTTACGTCCATGGTCTCCGTCACGTCGGAGCTCAACATCCTCGCGGCCACGGCCCGCTTCCCGGACACATTCACGGAAGGCATCACCATCCAGTCGGAAAGCCAGGGGACGCCGCTGGCGGCCCCGGCGGGGGGCATCACGGTTTCGTTCACCAGTCGGGATGCGGCGTGCGTGCAGGCTCCGGGCCCAGTGGCGATCTCGGCGGGCCTGATCAGCACGACGGCGACGATCCAGTACGGCGGGGCCGCGACCGTACCGTGCACCGCCTACCTGGTCGCCACAGCCCCGAATACCCAGCCGGACTCGGTGGCCGTCACCATCGACCCGACACCTGCCCTCTCCATGTCCAGCCGGACGGTCGGATCGGGGCTGCAAGAGGCCACGTCCATCTCGCTGGGGCGGGCACTTCCCGCCGGAGACACCGTCACCATCACCAGCTCCGACCCGAGTGTGCTGCTGGCTCCGGACCCGACGACCGTCGGGTCGGACACGCTCCGCCTGACGGGTGAGACCACCTTCTTCACCTTCTACATCCAGGCGGTCGAGGGCTTCACGGGCGCGGCGACGATGGAAGCGAGTTCTCCTCGTTACGTCAGTACCCAGCAGACCGCGACGGTCGTGGCGCCCGGTGTCCGGATCCGCTCCGTCCTGTCCGCGATGACGACGCTGGGCAACAACGACGTCATCTGGGCCGACATCGGGCCGGAGAGTGGATCCGGGTCACTGTTGGACCTCCAGCAGATCCGGGCGGGAGGCTCTCCGCTGACGGTGAACTTCATCTCGACGAACGACGCCGTCGCTACGCTGGTGACGTCCACCGCGACGGGCGACACGGTGACCGCGGTGATCCCGGTGGGTGACGACAACACGCCGACCTCCCTCGTCGGCGGCGGTGTGGAGGTCGACGCGCTGACCGTCGGCACGTCGGACATCTACGTGGAGGCGGCCGGGTATGTCTCCGTCGATACATCGACGGTGACGGTGTCGGCGCCAGCGATCACGGTCGGAAACCGCACGGTGGCGTCCGGGCTCCAGACGGGGCTGTCGCTCTCGCTCGGGGCGGCGCTCCCGGCCAACGACACCATCACGATCACGAGCTCCGATCCCAACGTCCTCCTGGCACCCGATGATACGACGCTCGGGGCGGACACACTGCGTGTGACGGGTGTCGCCACCTTCTTCACCGTCTACGTCCAGGCCCTGGAGAACTTCACCGGCTCGGCGATCGTCGAAGCCACCGCGCCCGGGTTTACGTCCGGCGAAGGCACGATGACCGTCGTCCAACCGGGCGTCCGCATCCGCTCGGTGCCGACGAGTATCACGACCTTGGCCAACAACGACGTCATCTGGGCGGATATCGGGCCGACCAACGGCGCCGGATCTCTGACCCAACTGCAGGCGGTCCGGGCCGGAGGCCAACCCCTCACGGTCACGTTCATCACCACGGACGAGTCCGTTGCGGCCCTCGAGACGTCCGACGAGGCCGGAGACACGGTGACGGCCGAGATCCAGCCATCTGCCCAGAACACTCCGACATCCCTCGCCACCGGCGGGGTCGAGCTGGACCCGGTAACGGCGGGGGCCGCAAACGTCTACGTCGAGGCGGTCGGGTATATCTCGGTGGACACCACCACCGTCAACGTGACAGCGCCAGGCATGACGATGGCGAATCGTACGGTGGGCTCCGGCCTCCAGGAGTTCAGTGCTCTTTCCCTCGGCGCCACCCTGCCTGCGAACGACACCATCGTCATCGCCAGCTCGGATCCGAACATCCTCGTCGCCCCGAATGACGGGACCACGGTGGGCTCCGACACGTTGCGGCTCACCGGGCAGACCACATCCTTCACATTCTACATTCAAGCCCTCGAGGGCTTCGTCGGCACAGCGACCATCACGTCCTCTGCGCCAGGGTTCACCAACGGGGTCGCTACGGCGACGGCGGTCCAGCCAGGCGTGCGGATCCGTTCGGTGCCGACCTCGACCACCACTCTGTCGGGAAATAACGTCATTTGGGCCGACGTCGGACCCGAGAGCGGCGCAGGGTCTCTCAATGAACTGCAGCCGGTGCGAGCGGGAGCGGCACCCCTGACGGTGACCTTCATCTCGAGCGCTGGAGCCGTGGCCAGCCTCGTCACGCAGACCGAGACCAACGACACCGTGACCGCGCAGATCGTCCCGAACACGACCAATACTCCCACATCCCTGGCCGCCGGGGGCGTCGAGCTCGATCCCCTCACCGCGGGCACCTCGGACATCTACGTGGAAGCGGCCGGCTACGTGACGGTGGACACCTCCACAGTCAACATCACGGCACCGACCATCAGCATGTTCAATCGGACGGTAGGGGCCGGGCTCCAGGAGTTCACATCGGTCTCGCTGGGGGCCGCGCTGGCCACCGGCGACACCCTGACCATCGTCAGCTCCAACCCCAACGTTCTCCTCGCGCCGGATGGAACCACGGTGGGCTCGAGCACCCTCCGGATCGCGGGTCCCTTCACGAACGCCAACTTCTACATCCAGGCGGTGGAGGGCTTCACCGGGCAAGCGACGATGACCGCCTCCGCGCCGGGGTATACGGACGGAGTGTCCACGGCGACGGTCGTGCAACCCGGGATCCGGGTGCGGAGTGTGGCCGCAAGCTATGGCGCCGGCGACGCCAACGACGCGATCTGGGCCGATGTCGGGCCCGAAAACGGCAACGGCGGCCTTATCGAGTTGCAGCCGGTCCGGGCCGGCGTCTCACCCCTGGAGGTGACCTTCACGTCCTCGGACCCGTCGGCGGCCACACTGGTGACGCAGACGCTCACGGGCGGCTCTGTGACGGCGGAGATCCCTCCGGGAGTCGCCAACACGTCGACCCAGATCGCCCTCGGCGGTGTCGAGCTCGATCCGTTGGCAGCCGGGTCGACGACCATCAGCGTCTCCGCCCCCGGCTTCCTCCCGGCCGTGGCATCCCAGGCCGTGACGATCAACCCCTGACTTCGGGGATCCCGTCCACGGCGGTGCGAGCCTGGCATCGGGGTCCGCTTTGGTATCACTTTACGTATCGGGCCTTCCGAGGCCGATGGCACGCACCCCCCAAGAACGACGACCTGCTTTGAATACCATCAACGACCCACTCCAGTCCCTCCTGTCGGACTACGAGCGCCGGAAGCAGGATGAAACGCGGCGCATGGTTCAACGCGCCTTCAAGCTCGAGAACGCCCGCAAGAAGGGCGCCGAGCACCTCCGGCAATTCGCACTCCCGCACACCCGCGAGGTCGCCGAGCGGCTGCAGCAAGCTGGCCACAGGGTCGTTTATCAGGAGTTCCTCGACGCCTATCCGCCCAACCTCCGCATGCACCTCTATCCTCGGGTCGGTGCGATGGATTTCGAGGACCCCAAGCGCTGGACCATCGAGCTGGTCTGGGGCGATCCGGAACCGGATCGTCTCTTCGCCCGTCGATGGAGCTCGGAGGGTCTCGGGGAGATGCAGGATCTCGGTTCGGTTCCGGCGGTGGACGTCGACGACCTTTGGGTTCGGGAACAGTTCATGACGTTCGTTCGCGACGCGCTGGATCTGGACTGATTCGTGCCCGACGACTTCCTCTTCGATCCGTGGGGTGCGCCGGGAGAGCGCGAGCCCAGCTCGCCCTCGAAGGAGCGCAACGCTTCTGTCGCGGACCCATCGACCTCGAGAGAGGCCGACGGCCCACGGGACCCTCGCGGTCGCCCGGAGGCGATGGGCCCACCAGCCATCCCGTCGGGGTCTCGATGGCGGGCGCGGGCGGTTCCCACGGCGCTCCCCGTCGAGCGGTCGGTGCCGGGCAGCGGGACGGTCGCGGGTACGAGGCCGAGCCCCTCTCCACCACCGGTCACGCCCTCTCCACCACCGGTCACGCCCTCTCTACCACCGGTCACGCCCTCTCTACCACCGGTCACGCCCTCGCCTGCTCCGGTTGATCCGCCGGAGGGGAGCGCTCGCTCCACTCCAGACAGCGGAGCCGCTCCGGATCTCCGGGCGGGGAAACGTGCAGGCGCGCCCCTGCCGAGGGTAGACTGGCTTCGCGCCATCGCCGTACCCCATCTCGAAGCGGTGGCCTTTCGGCTACGCATCGCCCGCCACTACGCCCTCCTGGACGATCGCCTGGACAAGCCGCAGGGGACGATCCGCTTCCGCCTGGTCCCCCGGCCCGCCCCCTTCGACGAGCCCGCTGCGGTGCCCGGCGCCGTGCTGGAACTGTCTGCGTCCGACGACGGTGTCTGCGCGCGGTTCTGGCTCGATCCGGTGGCCGAGGAGCCGGCCCACACGTCGACGGGTGACGCGAGCCGGCTCACGGAGGAGTGGCTCGGCGATGTCGTCGTGGATTTCGTCGCAAGGACACTTCGTCGGGGTTGAGCCGGGTCTCTCGACCACGGGCCCACCCCGGCCCGAATCTTGCACAGTCGGGACCATCGAGTCCTGATCCAGTTGTTCACTCGCTGGATGCTCGCAGCGACCCAGCCGCTCGGTCTGGGGGGGCCGTGTGTATAGATTATTGGACCCCCGAACAGACAGACTCTGAACTGTGTCCCGATATATGGCCCCCCCGCCACGTCCTGGCGCCCCCGCCACCTCCATGGAGGTGTTCCGATGACGCCGGATTCACACTCGATTCCCTCCGGGATCGCCCCCTTGGACGACCGCTGCGGCGGACTTCAGTCCGGAGGCAGCTACCTCGTTGCCGGTGCTCCCGGTCCGGAAAAGATGGTGGCCGCGCTGCAATTCGTTCACGCCGGCGTGAACGATGGAGCACCATCTCTGCTGGTGACGAATAGCGACGCCGAAGGCATCTTGAGCGTCGCCAAGGCGTGGGGCTTCGACCTTTACGACGCCTGGATGGACGGAATCCTCCGGGTCATCGGCTTCAAGGACGACTTCGAACTCCGCGCTATCCGCTCCATCGCTCCCGAAGAGGTGGTCGAGGAACTCGATATCCTGGTTGGGCCCGAGGTGGAGCGAATCGCCGTCGATCCGGGCACGATGTTCCTCGCGGGCGGGGCGAAGTCCCTGCTCGGCTCTACGTATCTGGGCTGGGCCGGAGACCACCGCGCCACGGTCCTGACGACGTTCTCGGTGGATGGGGGGGCGACATCGCTCCCGTCGTCGGCGGATTGGCTCGTCCACACGACCACGGGCCGGATACTCATCGAGAAGCGCAACGACGGCCTGTGTCAGGTCACGCTCTCGAAGTCCGTACCGGTGCCCGGGCAGCGGGAGGAGACCATCTCTCTCGAGCTGAAGGCGGGCGAGGGGTTGGTCGCGCCGGAGAGCTATCCAGCCCGTCGGGGAGCCGACCGCGCCGGAATCGACGAAGATCGACTCCTCCTGGTGTCTCTGGGCGACTCCCACGCTTCGGACCTCGAGGCCTGGGCCACGAGGGCGTTCGAGACCGACGTTGTTTCCGAGCCTTTCGACGCGGTGGCAAAGGCACAATCCACAGTGAGATACGGGGGAGTCGTCATCCACTCCCCCCGGGAACGTGTGCGTGATGCCATTCAGGCGTGCATGGCCCTCCGGCCCCTGACCAGGGCGGCCATCGTCTTCGCCTCCGACGACGCCGTCCGTGCCACCGACCGGATCCAGATCCTCGAGGCTGGTGCAGACGACTGCCTCTCCGGGGGACTGGACTTCCGGGAGCTGGGACTCCGCATCAAGCAGTCCATCGCGACTGGAGCCAAGCCGGTGCTGGTGGATGGGAGCGGTGATCGCGCGTCCGCCACAGCCGGATTGACGCCGGCGGAGTCCGAAGGGGGACGGGTTCCGCGTTCGATTTTCATCGACGAGATCAACCGGCGAGCGGCGAGTCCGGACCTGGCCTTCTTCTGCGTCCTCGACGTGAAGAGCCCGGCCATGGGTGCCGACGAACTGGAGGCGGCCCTCGCCGATCAGGTTCGGGCCGACGAAGGTGACATCGTGTACGGAGACGACGAGCGCTGCGCAGTCCTTCTGCAGGGGGCTCGCGAGGGTCAGCTGGGAGGCTTCCTCCGTCGCCTCCGATCGCAGCTCGCCGATCGGACGGGAATCAACGGCGACTCGGATCTGGCCATCGATGTTCTGAGCCATCCGAGGGAGTCGAACGAGATCCTGGCGCTGTTGGGAGCGTCCGGTGTCGACACGGAGTAGCCGGGGCGACCGAAGCAGCGGGTACGTCTTCAAGTTCATCGGCACCGCTGCGCTGCTGGTCGTGGGCACACTGGCCCTCGTGTTGTACGTGCTCCCCGAACGGTACGTCCTGTCGTCGGGGTTCAGAGAGGGGAGTTTGAACCTCCCCAACCCCTCGACCCCCTTCGAGCCGGCTCCGCCGCTCCGTATCGCGGCCATTCCCGGGATTTCCAGAGGGCCGGGAACACTACCGGGGGGTGTCATCGAAGGTGGCCCCTTCCGTGGGCCTTCGGAGTCGTTCTGGAACGAGGTCCTTCCGCTGCTCGAAGCAGGCCGCTACCGGGAGGCCATCCCCGTCTTCACCAGCTACCTCGCTCGCTACCCCGGCGATGTCGGCGCGCGAAGAGAGTACGGCATCACGCTGGCCGCGGCCGGTTACGGCGATCGCGCGATACCACTCCTCGAGGAGCTGCTGGAGTTCGAGGACGATGACGAGCTTCATCTCCTCCTTGCCCGCTTGCTCCGTGATGAGGGGCGAGTGGCCGATGCCGGTGTGCACTACGCTACCCTTCTCGCTCGACACCCCGACGACGACGACCTACGCGTGGAGTGGGCACGTGCCCTCTCTTGGATCGAGGACTATGAGCGAGCCGAGGAGGTCCTTCGCGAAGCCCCTTCGTCGTCCGCGGAGTCGGTGGCAGTCCGGGCCGAGCTCGCTCGCGTGCTGGTCTATTCGAACCGTTTGGAAGAGGCGCGGGTCGTCATGTCGTCGCTCACCGCGGAGCAACTCCGGGACGAGGGGCTCCTCGACCTTCGCGATGACGTCGTAGCCTGGCTGACTCCGCCGCCGGACACGTCGACGGTGCCGGAGCCCACCCCGACCCTTCTGGAGCGCGCCGTACAGGCCCGGGAAGCCGACGATTTCGACGAGGCCGATCGCCTTTTCCGCGACGCATTGGCCGAAACTCCGGGCGACCCGGAGGGCTGGCGGGCCTACGCCGACTTCCTGCAGTACGAGAGGGAGGACTTCGAAGGCGCGCTTTCCGCTCTGGAGGAGGTCGACCGACTCACGACGGGAGCCGATCCGACCCTGGACTTCCGGATGGCACAGCTCGAGCTCTGGACTGATCGCACCGACGAAGCCCAGGCGCGGTTGGAGGATCTGGTAGTACGACTCCCGGCGCCTCCGCCCGCGGAGGGGGCAGCTCCCCCACCGAGCCGAGCCGATGTTCTCGCCCTCCTCGGCGACATCCATCGGTGGAATGGTGAGCGGCTGCCGGCTGTCCGGCGATACCAGGAGGCCCTGGAGGCGGAGCCGGACCACGGGGGAGCCGGAACCGGTCTGGAGACGATCCGCACCGAAGTCGATCGCTTCCTGGTGCAGAGTGAGGACCCGGGTGTCGGCGCCGTCGCGTCGAGCTTTGCCGACACCGACGACTTCCGCCGGTATGATGCCGCCGGCGAGTGGACAGGGCTCCATGACGCTTGGGTGTGGTCCACTCGCTCGGGTGCACGGTGGATGGAAGGACTCGAACCCACCGGAGGTCCCGGGGATCGCCAGGGACTGTTCGCAGACGTGGAGGGAGCCCGCTGGTGGCGCTGGGGAACCGTCCGGACGGCCGCCCACGTCGGTATCCAGAACGTCCGCGACAACGACGTGGACCTCGGCGTCGGAGCATCGGCTCGCTTCGTCGGTGGTTCAGGTCGCCGTACCGACGTCCGCTTCGACCACGAGCCAGCGTTCGCGGTGACGAACACCCTGCAGTCCGTGGCGGTGAACGTGCGGCAGGATCGGCTCGGTCTTGTCCACGGCCAACCGCTGTCCGGCGGCTGGAGCGCCACCGTGTCCGCGGAAGCGGCTTCGCTCGAACATCGTGGCATCGCCGGAGCGGATCGCAACCTCCGCCTCCAGGTCGGTGGCAGCGTCGGGCGGACGCTGTCGGAGTCGGTGACCCTCGGCCTCGCGGGCCGGGCTCTCCGCTACACCGACGCGGCGCCGGACGTGACGACGGTCCGACTCTATTGGGACCCGAACCTCAGCCTGTCCGTGGGTCCCTACCTCCGACTCACCCGACCGGTAAGTACCTGGTGGACGCTCACGGCACGGGCCAATCCGGGGGTCGGCTACATCGATGAGCGGGGCAGGAGCGGCGAGATCGTCCCCGACCTGTCCGGCCGGATCGGCCTCCTTCGCGACGGGGCCAGGTATCGGACCAGCATCGAGCTCTTCTACGGCCAGGGTCGCTTCACCTCATACCGCTACTACGGACTCGACATCACCTTCACGGCCCGGGGATGGTTCGGACCGGGATACGACCGATGAGCCGGGGCCGCCACTCCATCTGGCAGTCGCTGGGGGTCGTGTTCGTCACCGTCGGCCTCACGTTGGCGTTCGTCGTGTGGGCTGTTCTGGTCGGCCCCGAGATCCAGAGAATCATCGTCCGTGCAGTGGTCGTGACCCTCGTCATCTTCCTGGTCATCCTCTTCCTCCGCTACTTCTCACTCCTCTGGTTCTCCTATCTCGGACACGCCGAGCGAAACGTCCTCGGAGTGCGCGAAATCCGGGAGCTGCCGCCAGTCTCCATCATCGTCCCGGCGTACAACGAGGGTCGCGTGCTGGAGCGAGCTCTCACGAGCCTCATGCGGCTCGAGTACCCCGAGTACGAGGTGCTCGTGGTCGACGACGGATCGAGAGACGACACCCTGGAGATCGCCACGCAGTGGGAAGGACAGCGGGGGGCCGCCCTCTTCCGGGTCATCACCAAGCCCAATGGCGGGAAGGCGAGCGCTCTCAATGCCGGGATCGCCCACTCCAGGCACCCGCTGGTGTTCTGCATGGACGCGGACTCCTACCTCGAGCCCCGCACGTTGCTGAAGGCCGCTCGCCACTTCGGCGACCCGGCAGTCGGCGCGGTCGCCGGGAACGTGAAGGTGGAGAACCGCGGAACCATCGTGACGCGCCTCCAGGCCCTGGAGTACATCGAAGGGCTGAACATGCCCAGGCGCGCTCAGGGCTTCATCGCGGCCGTGAATATCGTGCCGGGGCCCGTCGGGCTCTTTCGACGTGAGGCGTTGGAGGAAATCGGCGGGTATGACACCGATACCTTCGCCGAGGACGCCGACGTGACGCTCAAGATGATGGCGGCGGGATGGCGCGTCGAGTACGAAGACCAGGCCATCGCGTGGAGCCAGGCGCCTGAGTCGTGGCGCGACTTGACGCAGCAACGGTACCGGTGGACACGAGGCATTCTGCAGGCGATCCGGAAACGGAAGGGTCTCTTTCTTCGCCCGTTTCCCGACTTCCCCCTCTGGATCTCCACCATCCAGTTGGGCTTCGAGGCCATCGTCTGGCCGGTCATGAACGTCTTCGCTCACGTCTTCTTCGCCATCGTGGCGATCCTCTTCGGGGCAGGCGAACTCATCCTCTACTGGATGATCCTCCTGACACTCCTGGACCTCGTCGCTGCGCTGGTCACGGTTTCCATGGAGGAGGAGTCCCTCAGCCTCGTGCCCATGGCCCTGATCTACCGGTTCGTCTTCATCCTCTTCCTCGACGTGGTGAAGATGTTCGCCACCATGGAGGAGCTCTTCCGCCTGGACATGGGCTGGGGCAAGCTCGAACGCGTGGAGGCCACTCCATGACCCTCCGGACGTCCGCGAGCCATCCACGCTCGTACCTTTCGACCTCGAGACCCAAATGAACGTCGTCGACATTCTCGTCTCCATCGTCGTCGTGACGATCCTCGTCACGATCATCCTCGCCATCGTCACGTATGTGGCGTACAAGCTCCGACTGTCGCGGGAGCCGGCCCGACCCGACGACGATCCCGAGGCGCTCCGCTATTTCGTGCCCTTCGTGCCCGGCATGGAGGGCGAGGGCCGGCCGGGTGGCGCCGCGGTTCGACCGGATCACGATGTAGCCGGCTTGGAGGATCATGCGTCCACGGCGTGATCCGGTACCGCGCGCCAAAGAGGCGTGGTGGTGGCTTGGCGGGATCTTCACCCTCGGGCTGGTGGGTGGCGGCATCTTCGTCGCCGGCATAGCCCTGTGGGAGAACATCGACATCCGCCAGCTCGCTCCTTCGCTTCAGGAGGCGCCGGCGGGGGCGCCCGAGCCGGCTCTAGCAAAGAGGTCATCCGCCGGTCCAGCCGGGTTCACGGCTGTCCTCTTCGAGTCCTCGAGCAACGGGAGCTACTTCGAGGACTCCACCTTCTACGACGCTCAGATCGATCGATGGCGCCAGTTGACCGAGGCCATCGGTGGCAGCGTGCGCTCCGTCGACGACGCTGCGGGCATTCGCGAGGTGGCGGTCGACGAGTTGCTCCTCCTTCCCGAGGCGCCCTGCATTTCGTCGGCTGAGCTCGCCGCCATCAGCCGGCATCTCGACAACGGTGGAAGCGTGGTGGCCAACTGGGCCCTGGGGGTCCGGGACGGATCGTGCGGGTGGCGTGGCTGGCAGGTGCTCGCCGACGTCACCGGGGCGGAGGCCATCCGCGAGCTCACCGGGCGAGAGGGGCTCTTCTTCACGGTTCCCGGCGGGCTCGCCACCTCACCCGGTATCGATGCCGGCACCCGCGTCGAGCTTCGGCCCGATCCGGCCATCGCACTCCGGATGCCGGGCCCGCGCGTGTTCTGGTCCGACTGGGCGCTGAATCCGGCGCCGGACCCCGAGGGCGTCGGAGCCGATGTCGCAGTGGCCACCACCAGGACCGCCCAAGGGGGCCGGGTGACATGGTTCGGCGTTCGCACGGACCAGGGCGCCACACCAGCCGACAGCGCCAAGCTCGAACGAGTTCTCGAGAACGGCATCCGTTGGGCCGCGGGGGTGCCTCACGCCGCCCCCGCTCCGTGGCCGGACGCCGCACGCACGGCCCTGGTCTTTGCCATGGACGTCGAGGGCCAGGACGCATCCGTCAACGCCCGCGACGCCGCCGCGATGTTCGAGCTCGAGGGGCTCCCCATAAGCTTCTACGTCGTCTCCGGTCTGGTTCAGAACGATGACGCCCTGGCGCAGGCACTCCGTTCCGTTGGAGAGGTGGGCACCCAGACGGTGGATCACACGCCCCTCGTCGGCCTCACCCGCCAGGACCAGACCATCCGCCTTCGCCGGAGCTGGAGCGACATCGAGCGTTGGACGGGAGAGGGCCCTGTCGGGCTCAGGCCCCCGGAAGAGTCCGTGGACTCGGTCACGCTGGAGGCGTGGCGCCGCGTGGGGGGCAGCTACGTACTGGCCAGCAACGAGGCCCGCTCGGCGTCCCCGGAGATCCACGAGACCTCGTCCGGTCCGATGGTGCTCTTGCCGCGCCTCCTCAAAGACGACTACACGGTCATCGTCCGCGACGTGACCCTGCGTTCCCAGCGCCTCGCAGACGCCTTCCTCTCGGGTGTGCGGAAGATGCGGGCCATCGGCGGTTTGGCGGTGGTGGCGGGGCATACGCAGATCATCGCCCCCGGACCGCGACTCGAGGCCGTGCGTACTGTGGCCGACTCCGTGCGTGCTCAGGGCGAATGGTGGCTCGCCGAGGGCAGGGACGTCGCGGACTGGTGGCTCCGTCGGTCCTGGCTGGAGCTCGAGTGGGAAATGGCCAACGCCGGTGACGCCGCAGCGATGACGAGCATCCTGGCCGCCGACGGGCTGGAGCGGGCCCTCGACCAGGATCTGCTGGTGTCGTGGTCGGACCCCACGACAGAGGCCGGAGACGGCGAAGGCGCGTCGAGCGTCATCACCGGCGTGTGGATCGATGTGGTGGCGCCGGCGCTCGCCCGTGGTTCGCTACCCGTCGTAGACGGGACCTCGGTGGACTTCATCGAGGAGGAGTGGGGCATGAGGGTGTCCCTGGGGTCCATCGCGAGCGGGGAAACGAGGCGGATCACCTTCGTGACCCGAGAAGGCGACGAGACCGAGGACGGTACCCCGGATGCGGGGTAGGCTCCTCGCCGCCGCGGTCGTCTTCACCTCCGGCTGTGCCGCCGGTCCTGCTCCCTCCGTGGTCATGCCGACCACGCTGGACCGCCCTTTCGTATCGGGCTATCACGCCTATTGGACCGGCGACGCATGGGCGGACTATCCGTGGGGCGTCCTCGACGAGCTGTACTTCTTCGAGCTCGAGATCGGCGCTGACGGTGAGATCGTCGACGCTCACGGCTGGCCCGGGGAATGGGCCCCCATGGTCAGGGCCGCCTCGGAGGCGGGAGTCCAGGTGGTGCCCACCGTGTCCATGCACGACCCCGAGGCCTTCGAGGCGCTCTTCACCGATGCGACTCGGGTCGCCGTCGCCGTGGACCGCGTGCTCGGCCTGCTCGACGGGTCCCCTGAGATGAACGGGCTCGAGCTGGCGGGCATCCATCTGGACGTGGAGGTTTTCCAGCCCGTCAGCCGCGACGCACGAGACGGCTACACCGCATTCGTCGCCAGACTCGCAGAGGCCATGCGTGAGCGCCATCCCGGTCGGTCCCTCTCGGTCTTCGTCCTCGCGTTCGACGACGATGACGTCTACAACGAGCGAGCCCTGGGGCAGATCACCGATTTCATCGTCGTGCAGGGCTACGACTACCACAGCATGGGGAGCTCGTCCGCGGGACCCGGAGCGGCCCTGAGAGGTTGGGGGCGCCTGAACTGGGAGACGGTGGTCGAGCGGTTCGACGCGTTCGGCGTGCCCCGGGGCAAGATCGTCATGAGCGTCCCGTTGTACGGCTACGAATGGCCGGTGGTCAGCGAGGAGCCCGGGGCCGAGACCCGGGGTGCGGGAGTGACGGTGCCGTATCACGCGCCCGAAGACGTGCTCCCTGGACGTCCCCGAGCGCGAGAGCAAGCCGAGCTACACGGTGCTCGGCGTGATCCCCTGAGCGGAGCACCCTACTACGTCTATTCCGCCGACGGAGGACTGGTGCAGGGGTGGGTGGAGGACGCCGAGAGCCTGGCGTCGAAGTACGCCTTCGCACGAGAGCAGGGACTCGGGGGTGTGGCGTTGTTTCCCCTTGCGTATGGTGCGGCCGAGATCTGGGAAGGGCTCGCCCGCGCCTTTCCGCCGCGGCGCTAGGGCCCTCACGCCTTCCCGCTGCGGCGCGAGGGGCGCCCACGCCGCTGCGCCTCACCGGCGCCGAGAACGGAGGGGGGAGGATTCGAACCTCCGAGTCCTTTCGGACACCCGATCCCGAAGAACCGGGGCATTGAGCCAACTCTGCCACCCCTCCAGCGAACAACGATAGAAGGGTCACCCACGGTGTCCAACACCCTGATGATGCACCGCTCGCGTCGGGCGGCCGCCAGGTGCAAGACCTAGCGAGCTTTGACTACCGTCCTCCGTGTCGGTTCCCAGAGGGCGTCCCGGGCACCTCCGACCGCTCGGAGCAGCGCGTGCATGGCCGCGACGTTCCCCGCCACGAGATAGGCCGGCACCGAGAAGATCCGCGGTACGGATTCCCGGTCCGCTCTCCACCAACCGATACCCGCCAGGGCCAACACAATGGCCCCCACGGCGAGGAGCCCAGCAGCGAGTCGGCTGTCTGCGGCCAGGACACCGAGCGCGATGACCGCCGCCACCGCGGCCCACGGAAGGGCCCAGCGACAGACCTTGTGACTGACGAGCATCCAGGCGAAGGCACCATACCGGAACGGGTTCATGAGCGCCCTCTTGTACCACAGCGTCTGCATGCCCCGTGTGATGGTTCTCACCTTCCGGCGGTACTCCTTCCGTAGTGACCGACCTCGGGGCACGAAACAAACGGCCTCCGAGACGGAGACCGGTCGGAGGCCATGCTCCCGGGTATGCAGAGCAGCGGCGAAGTCCCTCGACAAGGAGTCGGGGAGCGGCACACGGTGCAGGTGGGGTCGAATCGCGTAGTAGCAGCCGGACGCTCCCACGATGCCGGCAACCCGCGTTTCCAACTCCCGGACCTTCATCTCGTACCCCACGTACCCCGACTCACCCTCGTTCGCAGTATCACCCTGAGAGCCCACACTCACGTCTCGACCGGACGCGCACCCCACCTCGGGATCTCGAAAGGCGGCGATGAGCGGCTTGAGACCCTCGGGATGGATGCGGATCGACGCATCGGTGTTGACCACGATGTCGCCGCGGAGGTGGCCGGCGGCCGCGTTCTCCGCCTTGGTCTTGCCCCCTCGTTCCTCCAGTCGCAGTAGCTCGATCCCTTCGCTCTCGTAGCCCCTGACGATCTCGTCGGTCCGGTCTGAGGAACCATCGGAGATGATCAGGAGCTGCAGGCGGTCCTTCGGATAATCCAACTGCAGGAGGCTACGTACGAGCTCCTCGATCTGGGCCTCCTCGTTGTAGGCGGGCACGGACACCGACACGAGCGGCCATTGGAGGTCTTCCGAAGGAACCTCCCGTGTCCGGCGCAGCCAGCCAACCAGCCAGAGGATCGCCGGGTACCCGAAGTAGGTGTAGAAGAACAGTGCGAGGCTGCCGGCGATCACCGACTCGGGAAGCATGAAGCCTGGGGTGCGAGGTAACGGAAGCTGCGAGCGCGATGCGGCCCACGGGGAACGACTTCGGCGATGTGAGGACCACAGTGGGGGACGGCCATGGCTCCGAGGTGCTCGAAACCCTGGCGCCGCCGTCTGCCATGACTTTAGCCTACATTAGTAGTCTATTGAACGGCGTATTCCGCTGCGACCCTTTTCTCCCCCTCACCACCCCCCTACGGGATCGCATGTACCAGGAACAAATACGAAAGATCATCGTCGACCATGGCCGCCTGGCCACCGACGTTTCCGAACTCGCTGACGACAGCGACCTCTACGCGGCAGGCCTCACTTCCCTCATCACGGTGAACCTCCTGCTGGCCATCGAAGACCATTTCGACGTCGAGTTTCCGGACGAACTTCTGAGTCGCCGGACCTTCCAGAGCATCAACGCACTGTCCGAGGCCGTCACCGGACTCGTGGCCCAGCCCAGCTAGGGGATATACAGAGAATGGAACCGGCTACGGCTGAAGCCGCCCGTGAGACGGACTTCGGGAGGTTGGTGGACATCGTGCACCGGATCGGCGCCGATGTCGTGGCGCCCAACGCCGCGGATGTGGACCGTGACGCACGATTCCCCGATGAGGCGTTCGCCGCACTTCGCGCCGAGCAGCTCCTGAGCGCCTACGTACCCCGGGAGTTCGGGGGCCACGGCCTGACGATGACGGAGATCGCCCGGGTTTGTGAGGTCCTCGGGCACTACTGCGCATCGACCGCCATGGTCTATGCGATGCACCAGATCCAGGTGGCATGCATCGTCCACCACGCGACGGGTTCCGGGTTCTTCCGTGACTACCTGCAGCGATTGGTCGACGAGCAGTTGCTTCTCGCGAGCGCCACCACGGAGATGGGTGTCGGCGGAGATCTGCGTTCGAGCCAATGCGCGGTGGAGGCCGACGGAGAGGCCTTCCGGCTGAAGAAGATGGCTCCGGTGATCTCCTATGCCCTCGAGGCCGACGCGATCCTGGTCACGGCACGGCGTTCGCCAGAGGCGGACACCAGCGACCAGGTTCTCGTGCTCGTCGAGCGGAGCCAAACCAAGCTCGAAGAGATCGCCGGGTGGGACACACTCGGCTTTCGGGGCACACGGAGTCTCGGTTTCTCCCTGTCGGGTGAAGGCGATATCCAGCAGATCCTGCCTGCTCCCTTCGCCGATATCCTGGCCCAGAGCATGCACCCGTTCGCGCACATGACGTGGGGATCGCTCTGGCTCGGACTGGCAACGGACGCCGTCCGCACCGCGCGTGGGTCGGTTCGAAAGAAGATGGCGAAAAGCCCCGACGTGCCGCCGGTCACCGCTCTCCGCCTCGCCGAGGTCGATGAGATTCTCTTCGGGATGAGGAGTGGCCTCTACGAGACCATGGCCGAATACCAGGGGCTTCTCGATGCCGCGAATCCCGAGGCCTTCAGCAACTTCGGCTTCAGCATCCGGGTGAACAACACCAAGATCACCTGCTCCGAGTTGGTGGTCGACATCGTCGGACGTGCCCTTCAAATCGTCGGCATATCCGGCTACAAGAACGACTCTTCCAGCAGTCTCGGGCGCCACCTTCGGGACGCGTACGGAGCTGCACTCATGGTCAACAACGACCGGATCAGAGGCCACAACGCCACCATGCAGGTGGTCTACCGACAGGCCTGAGATGTCCGACAGATCGACCGCGGTCGCACGAGCGAGGGCCGCACTCCGTGACGAGCTCATCGATGCCGGCCATCTGATCCCATCCGGCGTTCCGGGCCTCTACGGTCGCAGCGGAACGTTCGAGTCCATCATCGAACACTTCGAGCGTCTCGTAACGCGATCGGGTGCCCACCTCTCGGCGGAGGTGATGCGGTTTCCGCCGATCCTCAGCCGTGAGACTTATTCGGCCACCGACCACATCGAAACGATGCCGCAGCTGCTGGGGTCGGTCCACTCCTTCGACGGCGACGAGCGGGCACACGCCGAGATGGTGAGCCGCCTCCACGCCGGGGCCGACTGGTCGGAATCGCTCGGGGCCACCGACGTCGTCATGGTGCCCGCTGCGTGCTATCCGCTCTATCCGACGGCATCGGGGACCCTTCCTCCTGAAGGGAGGACGGTGGATCTCCGCACCTTCGTCTTCCGCCACGAGCCCTCTGACGACCCGGCTCGCATGCAGATCTTCCGGCAACGGGAGTACGTGCGGTTGGGGTCGCCCGAGGCTGCCGAGGCGCATCGCGATGAGTGGATCGAGCGGGCGCTGCAGATCCACCGCAGTCTGGGCCTCGACGTTCGCCGTGAGGTGGCCAACGATCCCTTCTTCGGTCGCGGCGGACGGGTCATGAAGGCGACCCAGCGAGAGCAGCATCTCAAATTCGAGGTCGTTTGTCCCATCGCCTCGACCGAAGCCCCCACGGCGATCACGTCGAGCAACTACCACCTCGACCACTTCGGGGTGGCCTTCGACATCCACACCGCGGACGGAGCCGTCGCCCATACGGCCTGCGTCGGATTCGGCTTGGAGCGTATCGCCCTCGCACTGCTGCGAGCCCACGGAATGGACCCCGACGACTGGCCACGCGAAGTACGGAGCGTGCTGGAGCTGTGACGGGGCCCATCCGCGACCTGGATCCGCAGACCTATCAGCGACACCTCATCCACTCCGGAGAGCGTCGCTGGGCCGAAACGAACTGCTACGTGGACGTCCTTGTGGAGCTGCTACACGGATTGGGCTACGAGCCCATCGCAGCGCTCCCGTTCACCCTCCGGATCGACTTCGAGGGTGACCAGTGGACCTTCTTCAAGTTCCCGCACGAAGACCTCCGGGAGCTCTACGGCCTCGATGTGCAGGAGCTCAATCCCTGGCGGTCGCTCGTCGAGCACGTCGACACGCAGGTGGGTTTGGGCCGACCGGTCCTCGTCGAGTTGGATTCGTACTTTCTCCCGGATACGCAGGGCACCGCATACCAGCTGGAACACGTGAAGTCCACCGTGGCGGTCAACGAGATCGATATCGAGAGCCGGCAGATGGGGTATTTCCACGGCCAGGGTTACTACCATCTCGACGGGCAGGACTTCACCGACATCTTCCAGCTCGACGGCCCGGTGCACGAGCGGATGCTGCCACCCTACATCGAGTACGTGAAGATCCTCGACCGGCCCAATCCGGCTGGGCGAGAGCTGGTGGAAGCCTCGCTTCGTTGTCTCGGGACGCACCTGTCGCTGGTTCCCGAGGTCAATCCGTTCAGGGCGTTCAAGACGCGCTTCTCCAGCGACCTGGCGTGGCTGATGGAGGAGCCCATAGAGACGTTCCACCAATACTCCTTCGCCACGTTGCGGCAGTACGGCGCTTGTTTCGAGCTCGTGGAGACCTACCTCCAGTGGTTGTCGGACGGCGGCGAAGACGGGCTGGCCGAGGCGGAGGCTGCCTTCCGATCCATCTCCGAGGCCGCCAAGACCTACCAGTTCCAGCTCGCCCGAGCGATGGCTCGCGGCCGCGCCCTTCCCCTCGAGCCCATCGACGCGATGGCGGATTCCTGGGAGCAGGGGATCACGACCCTCCAGGAGCGCTACGGGTGAAGTCGGCCTCGTGGGTCGAGTCCACCGGACTACCCGCTGCCGCGTCCTCCTCCACCGATTCCGATCTCCTGTCAGACGGATGGCGGGTCATCCGGACCGAGGCGGGCCTCTGTGCGAGCCCGGCGGACCTGCCACGGATGGTCGACGAGTGCGAAGGTGTCGTCCCGGGGACCGTGGCCGAGGCGGCCGGCCCCCCCGGACTGTCTGGACACGATCCCTATGACGACTTCGACTGGTGGTACGTCCGGGACCTCACGAACGCCGACCCCGCGGCAGCCGATCGGGCTCGGCTTCGTTTCGACGGTCTCGCGACCCTGACAGAGGTCTGGCTCGACGAGGACCTGATCCTCACTTCCGACAACATGTTCACGGGCCGCGTGGTCGACGTCACCGACGGGATTCGCGGTGGCGCACGGTTGGCGCTGTGCTTCCGAAGCCTTTCGGAGGCCTTGTCGACACGCCGTCCGCGGCCGCGCTGGAAGACCGATCTCGTTGACCAGAAGAACCTCCGATGGGTTCGGACGACGCTCCTGGGACGGATCCCGACCTGGACTCCGCGAGTTCAGCCGGTGGGCCCCTGGCGGCCCGCGTGGCTCCAGCGATCGACCGACATGGAGCTTCGCTCGCTGGAGTTGCGCACGGGAGCTCGGGAGCTCGATGGGTGGGTCGAACTGCGAGCCGAATTGGTGGGGTTCTCCCCAGACTTCGAGGTCCGGTCCGCGACCCTGGAGGTGGCAGGCCATGAACTGCCACTCCCGGTGCGAGCGGACGGCGAGGGCCAATGGTCGGTCGACGCCGATGTGACGGTCCCGGATCCGGGACTCTGGTGGCCGCGAACCCACGGGGACCCGCGTCTGCACCAGGGGCGACTCGTGCTCCAGACCTCAGCCGGTATCCGCACGGTGGATCTGGGGCGGCTGGGCTTCCGGTCGGTGTACGTGGACGAAGAGGGCGGGAGGGTGTCGCTGCAGATCAACGGCGTGCCCGTTTTCTGTCGAGGGGCGTGCTGGACCACGGACGACCCTCGCTCTCTCCACGGGAATCCGGAACGCATCAGAAAGACCCTCGGCCTCCTCGCCGACGCCAACGCCAACATGGTGCGCGTGGGAGGGACGATGGTGTACGAGCGTGACGAGTTCTACGCCGCGTGCGACGAGCTCGGATTGCTCGTGTGGCAGGACTTCATGTTCGCGAACATGGACTACCCCGTCGACGACTCCGACTTTCGGGCATCGGTCCAGGAGGAGGCGACTCACCAGATTCGCCGACTTGCCCGCCACCCCTCGGTCGTCGCCTACTGCGGCGGAAGCGAGGTCGAGCAACAAGCGGCCATGTTCGGCGCACCCAAGGCTCTCTGGCGAAACGACTTCTTCGGGGACGAGCTCCCTCGTTTGGTGTCGCGGCTTGGTGCAGGGGTCCCGTACTGGCCGTCGACGCCCACGGGCGGCGCCCTGCCGTTCCACACCGGGGAAGGTCTGACCCACTACTACGGCGTCGGCGCATACCGTCGTCCCCTGACAGACGTCCGACTGGCCGGGGTGCGATTCACGCCGGAGTGTCTCGGATTCTCCAACATGCCGGAGCCATCGAACCTCGCGGGGCTCGGGAACGGCCGCGGTGCACGACACGATCCGGCATGGAAGGCGGGAGTACCCCGGGACGCTGGGGCGGGTTGGGACTTCGAAGACATCCGCGACCACTACCTGGAAGTCCTGTACGATGTCGATGCGGTCACACTGAGGAGCGAGGATCCGGCTCGGTACGACCGTCTTGCCCGCGTGGTGACCGGTCGCGTCATGGACCTCGTCTTCCAGGAGTGGCGGGCCTCGGCCACCTGCGGAGGAGGCTTGGTGTGGTTCGCCAAGGACCTCCAGCCGGGAGCCGGATGGGGGATCATCGACAGTGACAACCACCCGAAGCCGGTCTACTACTACCTGAAGAGAGCGTGGGCGCCCCTCGCCATATCGCTCCTCGACAGAGGTCTGGACGGCATGATGGTCGTCATCTGCAACGACGGTGCATCGCCGGTGGAGGGTGAGGTGGACGTCACCCTCGTCCGTGACGGGTCGGTGGTCGTGGGTCGAGGCTCGGCGCCAGTCACCGTGCCTCCGCGCTCGCGGGCTACACTCATGTGCGACTCGCTGTTCGAGCACTTCACCGACTCTACCTACAGCTACCGGTTCGGCCCTCGAGGGCACGACGCGGTGATCTGTGTGTTCACCAGCTCCGAGCTTCCCGAGCCGTTGACACGGATCCACTGGCTCGATCTATCGGTCCCGCTCCCGAGTGTGGACTTGGACGTAGCCGGCGCTCCAACAGGCTCCGGCTTCTCGCTGCAGGCTTCGGGGCTGGCGAGAGACGTCCGGATCGACGCCGGGGGCTGGATCCCGGCGGACAACTACTTCGACCTTGTTCCCGGGACGCCGCGGCGAGTGAGCCTGGCACCGGGCCATGGCGACAGACAGGCACGTACCGCCTACGTCGATGCAGGAGCTACCGAAACCGCCGTCAGCCTGCCTGAACGGGACGAAGGTGAAGCCGCGGGGGCGACCCCATGACCACGGATTCGCGTCTGGACCGTCCTGCCGAGACTCGGGTGAGTGCGACGCGTGCCGTCCCGCTCTACTTCGGTCCCACCGACAGGCCGCTGTTCGGTTGGTATCATCCGCCCGAAGGCCCGGACCTGAACCTCCGGGCAGTCCTGTGTCCTCCGTTGGGCTACGAAGGCCTCTTTGCTCACCCCACCCTGAAGGCCATGGCGGAGGCCCTTGCCCGCCGGGGCATCGCCGTCGTGCGGTTCGACCTCGACGGAACGGGGGACTCGGCCGGCTCGGACTCGGATCCCGACAGGGTGGAACGGTGGATCGGCAGTGTCACACAAGCCGACGCCGAGTGCCGACGGCTGGCAGGGGACCGCCCCTCGCTGCTGATCGGGATGCGAGCGGGAGCGCTCCTCTCCACCGAAGCGGCGTCGAGGCTCGGGCACGTCGAAGGTCTCGTGCTGTGGGCTCCCGTGATGCGTGGCAAGGCGTTCATGCGGGAGCAGAAGGCCTTCGCAAACATGGCAGTGGCCACGGCCGCCACCTCGGATCGCCCCACCGTGGAAGGCGGGATCGAGGCCTACGGATACTACTTCTCGGACGAGACCATCCAGGCCTTCGGGGCCCTCGACCTCCGCCAGATCGACGAACCGCCTGCCAGGAGAACGCTCATCCTGTGGCGTGACGATGTGGAAGATCGAAAAGGGGACCTCGGGCAATGGTGCGATCGCCCGGATGTCGTCGAGGATCAGGCCGCGGGATACGCGAAGATGATGGAGCCGCCCATCTCCATGGAGTTACCGGAACGCGCCATCGAAAGCATCTGTGCCTTCGCAGAAGGCCTCGTGCCGGAGACCGAATCGTCCGTCCCGAGCCCGCCGCTTCCCGAGGTGGTCACGGAAGCCCGGGTAGCGCCCAACGCCGTGGAGCGGGCGGTCTGGTACGACGAGGAGGCCAACCTGTTCGGGATTCTCACGACTCCCGACAACGTCGCGCCACGCCGGGTCCTCATCCTCCTGAACAACGCTTCCGGGTACAGAGTGGGCCCCCACGCACTCAATCCTCCACTGGCCCGCCAGCTCGCCGAGGAAGGAATCGCCACGTTCAGGATCGATCTCGGTGGCGTCGGAGACAGCCGTCTGCCCCACGGCCGCGAGCCCCATCACGTGTACGGGCTGGATTGCGTCGACGACGTCCGCCACGCGACGGAGTTCGCGCGCTCGATGGGCATCGAGGAGGTCTATCTGGGGGGACTGTGCTCGGGTGCCTTCCTCGCGTGGCATGCAGGGAGGGCGCTCGAGGGCGTTGCAGGACTGTCGCTGTGGAATCTGCAGATCTTCGAGTGGAGCGACGACCTCTCGCTGGACGTGAGCCCCTTGGACCTCCAGTACGAAACGGACCACTACCGACAGTCACTTCGTTCCGGGAAGAGCTGGAAGAAGCTCTTGTCTGGGCAGGTCGACGTCCGATACGCCCTGGGTGTGGGCTTTCGGTTCATCGGCTACAGGGTCGAATCGATGATCCAGCGGCTCCGGTCGTCGGTGAGCTTTCTGGCGGCCCGCACCGAGATCGGGAGCGCCCTGGAAGACTTCCATGCCGCCGGCACGCGTGTGTCGTTCATCTTCGCGGACCGCGATCCAGGACTCGCCAACCTTCGCACCGAGGTCTCGGCGGAGTGGAAGAGGCTGGTACGAGACGGCCGCATGAGCGTAGGAGTCGTGGAGGGGTCCGACCACTCCTTTACCCCCGGGTGGGCGTCTCAGGAACTGTACGACCTCGTACGGGAGTTCCTGGCTCGCTAGCGGGCGGCGGGGCCCGCCCTTGGCCCGTCTGCCTCAGTCACGCCCTATGCCGCGGACGTAGTCGCGAGCCCTCCTCAACCGTCGGACTACCTCCGACTTGGTCGTATCCACCTGTAGCTGACCCCAGATGAGGGCCCGTCGGTCCGACGAGAGCGACCTTTTGTACCTGACCCCCTCCTCTTCACCGCCGAGGAAGTCGTAGACCAGATCTCCCCGGTCCACGCTGAGAGCGATGGCCTGTGCATGGGTGACCAATCCCGGCTTCAACTTGCTGTCGTCGTGGTACGACAGCCCGGACTGATAGAACGCGACGTGGCCCTTGTAGATGAAGTTGAGGAGGATGCCTATGGTCTGGTCCCCGAATCGAACGCGCAGCATCTCCGTCCTGAATCCCCTGCGTTCGACGGTGGTGGTCTCGATGAGGTCCTGGTAGAACGCGACCACGCGGCGTTCGGCGAAGGCGCCGGCTTCACCGCGCGCCTCCCATGTGGCCTGGTGGAGTCCGACCATCTCTTCGAACCACGACAGAGCCTCTCCGGGCGACTCGGCGACCTCCGTCACCGGCGGCCCAAACCGTTCCTCGTAGAGCCGTAGACTTCTCCGGATCTGGCTCCGGGTGTTGGACGAGAGTGACGACAAGTATCCGCCGTCCAGGGCCCGTATCGTGTCCAGGTCCACAAACGGCGACTCGCTCTCGTAGCCCTCCCACCAACCTTCCGGCCAACGGGCCATGAGCTCGTCAAGCAGCGACCGTCGAACGCCCACCAGGCACCACTCGTCGCACCCGCCAATGCGCACGCGCTCGACAAGGTCGTCCAGTACCCTGGAACGGTACTCGTCGAGCACGACCACGTCGTTGTGCTCACACCCGACTCCCAGCACGCCCGATGCGTTCAAGAAGGTGCGGCGGATGGAGAAGGGACCCGCCCATCCCCTCCCTTCCGGCAGGATCGCGCAAGCCACCACCGTGGAGCCGTCTCGCCAGATCACGGCGCCGATCTCGGCCTCACCGCCGAAGTGGGCCAGCCATCGGTCGATCCAGACCTCACTGAGGAAGGCTGAAGTCTCCGAGGTCCGCTCGAGGAGGTCCCGCCAGATGGGACGGATGCGGGCCCATAGATCACCGCCGCCTGCGATCTTCTCGGACGTCAGGGGGGGCTCAGGCCTCATTTGTCCGCAAGGCTCGAAGGGGGGGCTGCAGGGTTGTGAGAGAAGAACGACCACCAATCGTACCCGCGGCACCGGTGGATGAAAACCCGGGGGCGAACCCTCTTCTTACCCGCATCGGTTCAGGACTCACCCAGCACCCGCTTTCCCATACGCGCCATGGCTCCACGCCCATTCCGGAGGACGTGCCGGAGCCGAAGTCGAGCGGGTGGGCTCGAGGGCCGAGGCTCTCCGTCCGTCAGGTAGCCGAGCTCCTCGAGGAGACCCCCGGCGACCCACATGAACTCGGCGACGTCGGCACGGCTGAGCTCTTCGCGCCACGTCCCGGACCGCCCCTTTCGAAAGAAGCCGGGAGGCTCCTTCCTTTCATGGGTTCCCGATGCCTTGACCTCGCCTGGATTCTTGAAGGTGTCGCGCTGGTAGCGACCCGACTTCAGTCGATCGAAGCTGAAGGCTTCGTAGATGGAGGACGCTTCATCGGTCGATACCGGCAGGCCTACGAAATCGAAGAGGCGCACGAGTTCGTCGACACCGTTCTCCAGCATGTCCTCGTACCGAATCTCCGTGTAGTTGGGCGTCAAGTCCGCCCCCTTTCGGGCGGCTTCCACGCTGTGGCGCCACTCGCTGGCGGCCTGCTCCACGTGGGAGGGGGCCCACGAACGTCCCCAGCCCGACCGGGCACCCAACATCGAAGCAGCCACGTCCCGACCGTCCCTGAGAACGTGGATGAAGCGTACTTCTGGTAGGCAGCGGTGGATCAACTCCACGTGAAAGCTGCTGTTGGGCGACTTCTCCAGGAGGTGGGTCGCCGACGGCTTCTCCGCCAGAACACTTCCGAAGACCTCGAGGGCGAAGTGTCGAAGCAGCCCGATGAACGCGTCCTCGGTCAGGTAGGACGAGATTCCGTGCTGACGGACACCTTCATCGTCCGGCCAGGCAAGCTCGGCCTCCCAGGTCGACATGAGTGGGGCCAGATAACGGGCGAAGACCTGGCTCTCCTGGCCCGTGGCGATCCTCGCGTGCGATCCGAGCATCAGGTGCAGCCAGGTGGTGCCACTCCGGCCGGCGCCAATGATCACGACCAGCTCCTTGCCCTCCCCCATCGTACCCTCCCTCACTGAGGACTCTCCGGTCGAGGGTCGTGCGAGCCCGTCCGCTTTTCTATCATAGTCGGCACCACACCGTCACGTCTTGGGAGGTTGGTTTGCAGAGCATCCGTGGTCTCACTTCAGGGGCGACACTTGCCGTCGCCATGGCGTTGGCCTGCACCCCACCCGGGACGCTGGAGTGCGATCCACCCGCCCGGCCGGAGACTCGCGTGAGCCCGTACGACTCCTCGATGGCCATCGTCGACTCCACGAGCCTGAAGATCTGCTACTCCCGGCCGTCGACACGCGGGCGCGTGGTGTTCGGGGAACTGGTTCCCTTCGATACGCTCTGGCGCACCGGCGCCAACGAGCCGACGATTCTCCATCTCTCCGAATCCAGCTCCATCGCCGGCCTGACCGTCGGCCCTGGAAGTGTGTCGATCTACACGGTTCCCAGCACCCATCAGTGGACGGTCGTCGTCAACGCGTCGACGACCCAGTGGGGGCTCACTCGCGAGGAACGTGGCCCGCGCGGCGTTCTTCAGCCGAACGCCTACACCGAAGATATAAGAGCCAGGGAGATCGGGCGTGCTCCCATTCGAACCGACAGCATTCCCTTCGTCGAACAACTGACCATCGGCTTCTCGGAGCCGGAGGGTCAGGTCATCGAGCTCTGGATCGACTGGGAACGGACGCGAGCCGTCGTCCCGATCCGGGTCACGACGAACTGACTCGGCTCCGAGCCGATGGGACTTCAACTCCGCTTTCGTCTCGGGTACCTCCGTGACCGGCTTCAGGACGCCGTCATCGGCGTACCTCGAGCCTGCGGGCATCAGTACCCCCTGGAGGGCCGCACCAGCCCGCGAGAGGCGCTGCACTTCCCTGTTGGCGACGATGAGGGACTCCTTTGCTATAGCCGTCCGTCGGTCGACGGCCGACGGATTTTCGGCGGGTTGGTACCGTATGGCCAACTCTGGAGAACGGGTGCCGACGAGCCCACCACTCTGCACCTTCCGGTGCGGGCCACGGTTGCCGGCGTGCCGCTGAGCCGAGGCCGATATTCATTGTACTCCATCCCCGATCCCGAACGCTGGATCCTGGTCGTCAACCGATCGATTCGGCAGGAGGGCAGGACTCGCGAGGAGGTGGGCCGGCGGGGCCGGCGGTTCGCGAACGCGTATACACCCATCGTCGAAGCGGCGGAGGTCACGCGTGTGCCCATCGAGTCCTCGACGATCGAGCCCGTCGAGCGACTCACCGCCACAGTGCAGCAAGCCGATGCCCACTCGACCTTGCTGGCGCTGGAATGGGAGACCACCCGTCTACTCATTCCCGTTCGTCGATAGTCGCCCGGGGGTCGGATTCACCCGCCCCTCACGTCGCTGGACACGATGTCATAGTAGATCCGGTCGCCCACGTTCCCGTCCACCCGAACCGCCTGCCTCAGCCGCCCGACGCGTCGAAACCCGCACTTCTCGAGAATGCGATGGGATGCGCCATTCTCCTCCATGACCCAGGCATAGATCGATCCGAGGCCCAGCTCACCGAAGCCGACCTCGAGCGCAGCTCTCACCGCGCGGGTGGTGACGCCTCGACCCGCCATTTCCGAGTCGCCGAGCACGTACCAGATCATCGCGAATCGGTCGACCTCGTCGAGATCGGAGAACCCCACGATTCCACACGGCCGACCCTCCATCGAGACGACATAGGTGCGGTTGCGACGGTTCCGTGCCAAGGCGGCCACGAGCATCTCGTTGACCTCACGGCCGCGGAACTCGCTCACCAGCCAGCGGTTGATCCCGGGATCGGATAGCCACTCCGCGACACGGGGGAAGTCGTCGCGCTCGATCGGTGCCAGAGCCACTCCGCCCGTCACCCTGATCCCCCGAGCTGCCGGTAGTCCTCTCGAAGGGCCTCGGGCCACCCTTCCGGCTCGAGACCGTGTTGGCTGAGCAGGGCGAAGACGATCCGCTCCAGGCCCCAGCCGAGGCAGGCACTGACCGCCGGTCGCCCCCCCACGGTGATACCGAAGGCCTTCCCGAACGTGGTCGCGTGGAAATTGCTGGAGAATACGGACAGGTCGTATCCATCCCCTGCCAGGGTGGCCCTCAACTCCTTCTTCGCCTCCTGCTGACGCTGGAACGACGCCCGGACAGAGTAGTTGTCCGTGAAGAACATGTCGTTCGCGACCTCGTATGAGCAGTCGAGCTCCCACCGTTCTGCCCACGCGCGGATCATCTCATCGGCCTCGGCCCGTCGCTCGAGCACGTGCGCCGGGGCTCCCACCCAGATGACTTCTCGCATCGTGAAGGCCCGAAGGCGGCGGAGTGTCTGGTGATTCGCGCCCTCGTAGCGATGACAGCCCAACACCGCGGTCACGCACCGCCCCGGAGGCTCGAGGTCCCAACCCTCCATCCCCTCATAGCAGTGGTAGCAGCAGGAGGGGCTGACGGCGAAGTCGGGTTCGGCCATTCGCCCCTCGTGCAGATCCCCTTTCCAACCAGACTCACGACACGCCTCGGCGAACGACCCCAGGACTTCGACGTCGGACCTCAGATGAGCGACGAAGTCGACGTGTTCGGGGAAGGAGGAGTAGTGATTGCAGCGATCCAGCGTCTCGCAGAGGATCGTCGACGGGTAGACCTCCTCCTCGGCGTCGAAGTGATTCGCGAAGTCACGTACGACGACCGCATCCACCGCCCGCATGAGGGCCGCAGCCGGTCCCCGCAGGATGACGTGTCCCTGACCGGCAATGGTGACCCATCTCCGCTCCAGCAACTCCTCCCAGGCGTCAGGCCGGGCGAGTTTTCCCTCCTGTTCGAAGTAGGTGCGCGTCCGATCTCCGAAGCGATCGTCCAGGTACCGGGTCAGCAGAAGAGAGACCTTGTCACGAACGGCGCCCTCGTCGGCTCCCTCGCCGAGGGTGAGTCGAACCACGCCCGCCTCTTCGTCGATATCGAAGGCCTGCACCTCCTCGGCCACGAAGGCGAGTGCGTACTCGACCTGCTGAAGGTACCGAGGCTCGGCGCTGGGCAGGTCCAACTCGAGGCCGGCCATCAGATCTCCCCGCGCCCTCGCCTGTCCGCGAAGTCGGCGATCTCGTTCACCGTGTTCATGGAGTGATCGAGGAAATCGGAGGGCTCCACCTCCACCGAGCACTCGGTCTCGAGGAACGTCATGATCTCCACGGCGCCGAAGGAGTCGACATACCCGTGATTGAACAGGTGGGTGTCCCAACCGAAATCGACGTCGTCTGAAGCGATTCCAAACGTCGCTCGGAGGAAGGCCTCAACTTTGGCTGCGGTCTCGTTCGATGGCATGGTCAGGGGTTGTCAGCCAGGACTCGAGCCAACGCAACAGCTCGTCCCGGACGGTCGACTCGGAGAAGATGTGGTCCGCCGGACTGAAGGTTGCGATGTCGAGCTTCGATGCCAACCGCCGATCCACGAGAGTCCCGAGCCGATCGCGGAACACGGTCTCGCCGTCGTCCCCCTCCGAAAACACCACCGCGACCCGTGTCCCTCGTCGGATCAGGCGGGCGAGATCTCGGCGGAGCTCGCGGGCAGGCCATGTCCAGCGCACTCCTGCCGCCACGAGCCCGCGTTTCACAGTACGTGCGAGCGACACGAAAGTGCGACCATACCGTTCCTCGAGCGCTGCGATGTCCGTTCTGCCTCGGGACTCCCCCAGGCCTTGCTGGAAGGCTGCTACCTGCAGGTCCATGGCCTCATCCGCCCCGAACACGATGGGGTTCACCAGGACGACAGCCGACACGTCGTCGTCATCGAGAGCGGTGCGAAAGGCCGCCCAGGCCCCGGAGCACAGCCCCAGGAGATTGACCTCCGGACCACCGACGTGCCGTCGTATCAACCCGACCCCCTCGCCCACATCGGCGAGAAGCGAAGGTGAGTACGGCTGGTTCTCCACGGCGTCCGGCCCTGCGTCACTCTCGGCGATCCCACCGATGTCCATGCGCAGCGTCGCGACCCCACTCGCCGCCAGCCGTCGAGCCAGGTCGACATACATCCCGTTGACCGCCGTGCGCGGTACCACACCACCCGAGAGAAGCACCAGGGGCGGCCGAGGGCTCTCGGGCTCGTCGACGGGCCCGCTCACCACCCCGAACAACCGAGAGCCAGGTCCGAAGTACGTCACCCGATCAACCCTGCCTCCGATCTCACGCACCTTCACCAGCTCGCGCCCCACCACCGGCTCGCGATCTGAGGCAGACGCGGTTCGGAGGGGCGCGGAGCGATCCGACAGCCATGCAACGATCTGCTCGAACGTCTCGGTGGGGGGCGCCGAGAGGACGGGGCGGATCATCATGTCCCTGTATCCGGGGGTCGCTTCCACGGTGACGTCTTCCGACCCGTCGCCGGCAGGAGGCGCGTAGCGGCCCGGTGGCCGATCCTCCCTGTGCAGTACGAGGACCGCGGGGCCCTGACCGCGGGGCTGGTAGGCCTCCAGGCTCTTGAGCCCCTCCACGGTCTCCTCCGTGAAGTGGAAGCCGGATGCCTGAATTCCGTCCACGTCCTCGCCCTGGTCAGACACCGAACCCGCCATCGATCCCGCAGCGGCTGCAGCGAACTCCAGTTCCTTGACGAACCGTGATCCGTCGACGCACGGCTCCCAGAACACCAGATGAGACGGCGCGACTCGTCCGGCCGAAGCCCCAGCAAGGAGTGCGCCCATTCTCAATCCGACGAGGGCGACGCGCTGAGTGCGAGCGAGGGCTCGCGCCATCGCTCCAGCGCTCTCGACGCTGCTGCACCACGCGTCCAGTCGGCCAGGGTCCGAGAACAGTCCATCGGACTCCCCCGATCCGTGATAGTCGAACCGCAGCACCGGGAAGCCCTCCCGGGCCAGCCTTCTCGCGAGCAGCCTCAGGGCGCGATAGGCCTGCATCCCCTCGTACCCGAGGGGAGAGCACAGGACGACTACGACGTCGGCCCTCGGCTCACGCGGGGGGTGAAAAACACCAAAGAGTGCATTGTCGGATCCGAAGAAGCCTCCCACCGGTTTGAGATCGTTTTCCGAGTCGGCCATGGCCTGGGACAGTTGCGGGCGACGACTGGAATTTGATGGCGGCGGTGAGGGCAATGGCCTCGTCCTGGGAACCGGCGACAATGCCCGTCAGCATTGTTCTCAAGAGGGTCATAACTACGTTATCATTGGTGATAGGCGCCCGCGAGGGGCTGACCGCTCGTCAGCGATTCGGAGTCACTCGCATCCATTCAAGGAGACCATCGGATGTCCGCCACCCTTGCAAGTCGATCCCATAAAGCCGTCCTGATATTGACCGCCGTCCTGACTCTCAGCGGGTGTTCGTCGAACCTGCGCACCGGCGCGTTGGGCGGTGCCGCTGCCGGCGCGGTCATCGGCGGAATCGCCAGCGGAAGTGCGCGCGGCGCGATCATCGGCGCAGCCGTCGGTGGCGCTGCTGGGGCGGCCATCGGCGGAATCATGGACTCCCAGGCCGAGGACCTTCAGGACAAGCTTCCGAACGCGCGTGTGGAACGGATCGGCGAGGGCATCCACATCACCTTCGACTCAGGTATCCTCTTCGATGTGAATTCGTCGAATCTGCGAGCGGCCTCACGCCAGAACCTGGACGATCTCGTCGCATCGTTGGAAGAGTACGAAGGTACCGACGTGCTCGTCGTAGGCCACACCGACGCAACGGGTGCCGACGACTACAACCAAACCCTCTCGGAGCGCCGTGCCGATGCAGCGCGAACCTACCTGATCGGCGCAGGCCTCGAAGCGGACAGAGTCACGGCCATGGGGCGCGGCGAGGCCGAACCCATCGCCACCAACGACACCGAGGTCGGCAGGCAGGAGAACCGACGGGTCGAGGTCGCCATCTTCGCCAGCGAGGAGATGCAGCGGGAGATGCTGAGGCGTCACGGCGGCGAGTTGGCTCTCCGGTAGTCCACCCCGCCCGACCCGCGGCACTGAAGGGCACGGAGCGACCCGGAGGGAGGCTACCCGGGTCGCTCCGTGCGGACGGGCGACCTGTCCAGGCAGCGGAGAAGGCCGCCGACTACCGTCTCGCCATGTCCAGCGCGAAATCCCCAGGCCCGCGAAACCAAGGGGAGATGGGCTCGCGCTTCAATCGGAAGGGGTCGTCGGTCGGGGACACCAGCCCGCCGTAGCACGAGGGCGCGCACCGCAGTCCCGTCTGCCTGATGAAATCGCGGTTCTCCTCGCTCAGCTGATCCTCGCGGCCGTACGGGAAGGCGAAGAGATCGACGGACTGTCCCACGCGCTGCTCGAGTTCCGAACGAGACCCCTCGATCTCGCTGCGAGCTTCCTCTCCATGGACCTGCCCCAGATCCACGTGGTTCACGGTGTGCGCACCGAGGTCGAACCCCATCTGCGAAAGGGCAGCGACCTGACCCCAGTCCATCCATTCGGACTGAATGCCCGCCTCCTCGTCCCACCAGGCGACCCGGTTCGTCCCTATGAAGCCGGTCGCGATGAAGAACGTCGCAGGTAGACCCAGCTCCTTCAGGATTGGAGCCGCGGTCTCGTAGTTGTCCAGGTACCCGTCGTCGAACGTGATGACCAGCTTGCCCGCGATGGGTCTCCCGTGGTCGAGGTCGTCGAGGAGTTCCGAGAGGGGGACGACGTCGAAGTACCGATTGAACGAGACGCAGAAGCGACGAAACCCGTCGACGGTATAGGAGATCGGGTTCGTCGGGTACCGATCATCGATGCGGTGGAACGCCACGATGATGGCTCGGTCGCCGAGCCTCCTGGAGAAGATCCCCGACTGGAGCAGTAGGGACCCTGCGGCTGCCTTGATGGTCTTCTTCATGCTGGGGGGCATGTCTGGGACGGAGTACGCCGTTCGCCGGACGCACGGCCGCCCAACCTACCCTTCCACCGTATCCACCACCACCTCGTACACCAGCACCGACCCCCCTGGCACCACGATCACTCCTTCCTCGTGAACCTGATCGACGCCCCCGAGCCCACGTTCCGGCGGCACGATGATGGTCCGCGTCCCACCGACCCGCTGGTTCAGCAGACCTTCTTCCAGCCCCAGCGGAATCTCGAAATTCCCCATGAAGAACCGGATGGACCCCTCGGCGAAGACCGTCCCATCGACGAGCCAGCCGGTGAAGGAGATGGTGGGGGTACTCCCGTAGGTCGCCGGCGTGGCGCCTGGGGGACCGAGGTCGTCGTCCCGGTAGTACACGCCTACCTGCAGCTGGGTGAAGTCAGCCAGATCGATGCCGAGCGCAGGCGCGAAGGTCACTTCCTCGATCTTCTGCAGCTCCGCCCCGGTCGGCGTCTCCGTGCAGGCCACGACGCCCACCAGCAGCATCGCCGCGACCGCACCCACCCAAGGCGCCCGCGACCTCCGCGTCCCCGTGCTCAGGCTTCTCACGGCGTCTCCACCGCGTTCAGCGTCACTTCGAACACCAGGATGGCGCCGGGGGGAATGGTGGACCCACTGCCCGCCGCGCCGTAGGCCTGCTCGGGCGGGATCACCATCAAGCGTACGCCGCCCACGAGCATGCCGACGATCCCATCCCGGAAGCCCGGGATTACGCCGCCGGGTCCCGTGATGAGCTGGAACCCGATATCGTCGAAGTCGTTGAACAGCGTCCCGTCTGCCAACCAGGCCTGGTAGTTCACGTTGACCAGGTCCCCGGCCATGGCCTCCGCCCCGGTCCCCATCGTGATCTCCTGGATGTAGACCCCGCTGGGCAGCTCCTCCATGGTCTCGAGGTCGATCCCGAGACTCGCGGCGAACTCGGTCTCTTCGATGACCTGGAAGGGGGTGTCGTCACCGCAAGCGGCGAAGCCCAGGACGGCCAGCGCAACCAGGGTCACCGCGCTGGACGGGCCCTTCACGACACGCATCATGACGCGGGATCCGGTGGGCTGACCTGGGTCAGTATGACTTCCATGATCAGAATCGAGCCGGCCGGAATCGTCACCCCGCTGGCGGAGCGGCGCTCACGATCTCCGTACGCCTGGTCCGGTGGAATGATTAGAAGGCGGGTGCCGCCCTCGTCCATCCCGAGGATGCCCGGATTGAACCCCGGAATGGCGCCGAACTCCCGTTCGATGAAGACGGTGGAGACACCAGTCTGGGAATCCCACTCGGTGCCATCGGCGAGCCATCCGGTGAAGTCGTAGATGATCTCCGAGTCGTAGACGAGCTCGGGACCGGTGCCGACCACCCGATCCTGGATGTAGACGCCGTTGGGCAGCTCCTCCATCATCGAGAGGTCGATGCCCAGGCTCGCCGCGAACTCTGTCTCGGTGATGACCTGGAACGGGTTGCTGCACCCGGTGAGGGTGAGGACGGTCAACGCCGCGAACGCGGCGTTCTTGCGGTTTGTTTTCATAGCCAGATAGTACCTGAGCGCATCTGTCGGGATCCAGCAGGAGCCGGTGGATCGGTCAGCCCGGCCGACCACACACCGACACGAGAGAGCGCCGGTCGGAATCACCGACCGACGCCCGTCCCTTCGATCTACACTTTCTACGCCGCTTTGGCGGGGGTCTTACGCGGGAAGCTCCGCATGGGGCAACTCGGCTTCCAGGCTCTCCGGATCGACCATGGGCTGCCAGACCTGGATGACCGGGAAGGTCGACAGGAACCAGCGCACGGCGCCGAGATAGAGGCCGAGGAACATGAGTCCGATGAGGGGCTGCCACACGCTGAAGACCGGGTCACCCTCATGGTACAGCGACGGCGCAATGAGGAGGTACCGCTCGAGCCACAGGCCGAGAACGCTGCTGACAGCGAAGACGGCGTAGACCCGGGGCTTGATCTTCGGCATCCGCCCGATGAGGCCGATGAACGGAATGAAGAAGATCAGAACGAGGGCCAGGAGGGAGAAGTTCCCCCAGTATTCGTTGGACCGATGGATGATCCACGCCTGCTCCCAGGGCAGCTTGCCGTACCAGATGACGATGTACTGGGAGAAGAACAGGTATCCGTAGAAGACGGTGAACGCGAAGCTGAGCTTCCCGAGATCATGCCTCTGCTGGATTCCGATGTGGTTCTTGATGTCCTTGTGCTTGCCCCGGAGATACAGGCTCCAGAGGCCGGTGCACATGACGCCGGACAAGAAGGCGGCCATGAAGAACCACGGGCCGAACATGGTGCTGAACCAGTGGGGCTCGAGCGACATCGCCCAGTCATAGGCGAAAATGGTCATGAAGAAGGCGTACATGAGCACGACGGCGGGAGCCATCGTGGTCATCCTGCGGTAGCTCGCGACCTCCTCGGCCTCCTGGCCCATCCATCCCTGGGTGAGGCGGGCCCGCCACGCCGCGCGACCCTCGTCGTCCTCCTCCGAGCCACCCGTAAGACCCATGTCGGGCCGCAGAGCGAGATAGACGAAGTACACGCCGACTCCGAACAGCAACAGCGCGCCCACCAGGTTCCTCGTGACGAGGAAGGGGATGTTGAGATAGGCGGCCTTCTTCTGGACGATGGGGTCCGTGGCCATCATCTCGATCCACGGGAAGTAACCATCGCCCAGGGTCAGCATGGGCAGAAGCAGAACGAAGGCGATGGGCAGGTACGCCGCGCCGGACTGGCTGACCCGCCGAAGCGACCAGTTCCACTTCGCCTTCACGATCCAGGTGGCCACGGCGAACATGACGCTGCCCATGGCGATGCTGGTGAAGAACAGCCAGTTGCTGATGTAGCTGATCCACGCCTCTTGGGGCGCCTGCGTGAGACGGATGACGAAAGCGATGAGGCCGACGAAGAAGAGGGCCCCACAGACCATGTTGATGGTCCGGTCCCGCGGCAGATACCGGACCGGCACCTCCGAGGGAATGTGGTGGTGCATCATCGGTCGTCCTCCGGCGCCGGAGCCTGGGCCTGGTCAGGCAGGGTTCCGGCCTGTCGCTGCAGCTGCCTCACATAGTTGACCACGTTCCACCGGTCGAAGTGGGTGATCCGGGAGCCGTACTCGGGCATGAGGCCGCGGCCGACCCGGATCATGGCGTAGAGATAGGCGTCGGAGTAGCCCGCCACCTGCTCGCCGGAGAGGTTGTACGACGGCAAGAGCGGGTGGAGCTCGGCGATGTACGCGTTGGCGCCGACGCCGTCCGGGCCGTGGCAGACCACGCAGAAGCGCAGGTAGATTTCTTCACCGCGCTCCAGTGAGGCCGCGTCGTCCCACGAAAAGGGGTTCTCGAGGCCCTGGATGACCTCGCCGCCCACACCAGGTACGCCCAGGTCGAACTGGGTGAAGTACGGGATGTCCACGCCTTCCGGCTGCCCGAGGTTGACCTCACCGGGCGCCGAGGGCCAGTTCCCCGCGGCGAAGGCCACCGAGTTCTCGGGCGCGCCCTCGGGATGCTCGTACGGATCGAAGGTTCTCTGGTCACGCATGGAACGGCCGAAGACCGCCACCATGGCGTCGTCGAGGGGCTTGCACGCGCCGAGCGTCATCACGGCCAGCGACGCCACCAGCGCGCGGCTGCCGAATCCTCGGCGCATCCGCCTCACTCGGTGGCTCACGGTCACCTTATGCATCGGCGGCCCCCTCACGCATCTCGATGGGCTCCTCGGCTTCCATGATCCGGCGAGCCTCCTGGAGGCGGCTGCCCTCGGCCTCCACGAAGACGCCGTAGCGCCCGGCGGAGAACTCGGGGTCGTAGACGACGGACGGCTTCACGTTGGGAATCTTGCTGAGGACGAAGAGACCGATCACCGTCGCGAGGGCCCCGAAGAGCACCGTCATCTCGAAGGCGATGGGCACGTAGGCGGGGATGCCGACGATGGGCTTGCCACCCACCACCAGCGGCCAGTCCACCGAGGTGAAGATGGTGAACCCGAAGCCGGCGGCGGTGCCGCTTAGGCCTCCGACGAGGGTCCAGACCCGGACCGGACTCTGGCCGTATCCGAGGGCGTGCTCGATGTGGTGCTCGGGATACGGGCTGTAGGCGGTGATCTCACCGTCGAAGCCCGCCTTCCGGAGATTCTCGATGGCGTCCACTGTCGAGTCGAGGAACTCGTACGACGCCAGGACTCCCTGACTCATGCGTGCGCCTCCGCGTCGTGGGCTTTCTTCTTCTTCCTCATGGGCGCCGGCAGCACCTCCTTCAGCTCCTGGATCGCGATGGGCGGCAGGAGACGCGTGAAGAGGAGGAACCAGAAGCCGAACCAGAAGAAGCTTCCGACCATGATCATCATCTCGGTCACCGAGGGCCGGTAAACGCCCCAGGCGAAGGGCTCGTACTCGTGGCTCAGCGACGTCACCACGATGACGTACCGCTCGAACCACATCCCGATGTTCACGAAGATGGAGATGACGAAGAGCGCTGGGATGGAGTGCCGGACCCGCTTGAACCACAGCATGATGGGCACGAAGCCGTTGCAGACGAGCATCGTCCACGTGGCCCACCAGTAGGTGCCGAAGAGGCGGTTCCAGAACATGCCCCGCTCAGGCGGCTCACCGCTGTACCAGGCGAGGAAGAACTCCGACAGATACGCGTAGAAGACGATGAGCGAGGTGAAGAGACAGAGCTTCGCCATCGCGTCGAAGTGCTTCACCGTCAGGTAGGCTTCGAGCCCGAAGATCTTCCGTAGCGGCACGGTCAACGTGATGACCATGGCGACGCCGGAGAAGATGGCTCCGGCGACGAAGTAGGGCGCGAAAATCGTCGCGTGCCACCCGGGCACGATGCCCATGGCGAAGTCCCACGAAACCACCGAGTGCACCGAAAGGACCAGCGGCGTGGCCAGGGCGGCGAGGAAGATGTACGCCTTGCCGAAGTGGTGCCACTGGCGGTCGGTACCCTGCCAGCCCATGGCGATGATGGTGTACAGCTTCCGCCGCAGGCCGGTGGCGCGGTCACGCGCGGCGGCCAGATCGGGGATGGTGCCCAGGTAGAAGAAGACCGCCGACACCGTGAAGTACGTCGTGACGGCGAAGACGTCCCACACCAGCGGCGACTTGAAGTTCGGCCACAGGAAGCGGGAGTTGGGATAAGGGATGAGCCAGTACGCGTGCCAGACTCGACCCACGTGGATGAGCGGGAAGAGCCCGGCGGTCATGACCGCGAAGACGGTCATGGCCTCGGCGGCGCGGTAGATGGACTGGCGCCACGGCGCCCGGAACAGGAAGAGGATCGCCGAGATCAGCGTGCCCGAGTGGGCGATACCCACCCAGAACACGAAGGTGGTGATGTAGACGCCCCACCCGACGGGCGACATCAGGCCGCTGACGCCGATGCCCTGGTAGATCTGCCAGAACCAGGCGGTGAGGAACATCCCCACACCGGCGACGCACATGCCGAAGAGCGCCCACCAGCCCTTACCGGGCGTGGAGAGGATGGGCAGGACATCGCGGTTGACGTCGTCCAGACGGTGGACGTCGGGGTGGGTCAGCGCCCCCCGCTCCTGCCTCGTCTGCGTGGTCGCCATTACTCGTGCCCTCCCGTGACCTCGTGGAAGGTGACCTTCTTCAGGTAGTTCACGGCCGGCTGGGTGTTGATGAGTTCGTCGAGCACCCTGTAGGTGCGCTCATCGGCGACCAACTGCGCCGCCGCGCTGTTCGGATCCCGCAGATCACCGAAGACGATGGCCTCGGCTGGACACGTCTGCTGACAGGCGGTGACGATCTCGCCGTCACGCACCGTTCGCCCACCCTCGAGGGCGGCACGGTTTTCGGCATCCCGGATCCGCTGCATGCAGAAGGAGCACTTCTCCATGACGCCGTTTCCACGGACGGTGACGTCGGGATTCCACTGCCAGTTCATGGGCTCGGGAATGGCCTCCGTGTACCGGTACCAGTTGAACACACGGACCTTGTAGGGGCAGTTGTTCGCGCAGTACCGGGTACCCACGCACCGGTTGTAGATCTGCGCGTTGACGCCCTCCGGCGTGTGGTACGTGGCGTAGACCGGACACACCGGCTCGCACGGCGCGTTGCCGCAGTGCTGGCAGAGCATGGGCAGGATCCGGACGTCCAGCTCACCGGCGTGGGTGGCGTCGACATGGTCGTAGTAGCGCTCGATGCGCATCCAGTGCATGTCGCGACCCATCTGAACCTGATCCTCGCCGACGAAGGGCACGTTGTTCTCGGCCTGACACGCCGTCACGCAGGCGCTGCAGCCGGTGCACTTGTCGAGATCGATGGCCAGCCCCCAACGAGGCTTCTCGTGGGCGTCGGCGTACTCGCCGTGATCGGCGCCGGGAAGCGGATACTCGGTGGAGGCCCCTTCGTGAGCAGGCACGGGCTGCACTCCACCGTAGCCCTGGAGCTCGTAGAGCTCGCCGTGGCCGCCCTCTTCCTCCTCCTCGTGGCCGAGTGCGCTCATAGCCACGGCCTCGACGATGTTCCGGTCGTCCTGATCCGAGGAACCCTCGATGGTCGCCAGGCGGCGACGCTCGGCCGTAGGCTCCACCGTCACCGTCGTGGCCAGGGTGACGAGGGCGCCGGAAGGCTGCTCCGTCGTGGCGGGTAGCAGGGTCATGGCGTTGACCCCGTTGCCCGTCGCCCAGCGCCCGAAGTCCGTGTGACCCGTTCCCATCTGGATGGCCACCGTGTCTTCCCGGATTCCCGGATACAGCCACAGCGGTGCCTGAACCGAACCATGGGGCGAGGTGACCGTGACGATGTCGCCCTCCCGCAGTCCCCGAGCCTCGGCCGTAGCCGGATTCATCTCCACCCACGAGTGCCAGGTGATCTTGGCCACGGGGTCGGGGAGCTCCTGCATCCACGGGCTGTTGGCGAACTCACCGCCGCCGAAGCGAGCGGAGGGGTACACCATCAGCGTGAGGTCGCCGTCACCGTCCAGCGCCGGGACCTCGAAGGTCAGCGCCTGGTCCGGCGCCCGCAGGGCCGGCGTGCCGGCGTCGCCCATCATCGCCGTGTGGTCGACGAAGCCGTTGCGGAGGTGGTCACGCCACGTGCTGTCGAAGTCGCCCATGGCGGCCGAGTGCATCGACTGGTGGCGGTTGCGCAGGTAGTCGTAGAAGGTCGCCGCACCGAGATCCGCTTCCAGGTGACCCGCCACCGAAAGCATGACGTCGCCGGCTTGCTTCGAATCGAAATGGGGCACCGGCTGCATCACCGGCTGAAGGATGGCCATGACGCCGGACCTGGGCTCGGCATCGCCCCAGGACTCCAGGAAGTGGCGATCCGGAAGAATCAGGTCGCAAAGGGCGGCGGTCTCGTCCATCGCCGAGGCGAAGGAGACCTTGAACCCCACCTGCTCGAAGGCGTCCTGGAAACCGGACGCCGGGGGCAGTGAGTACGCCGGGTTCGTTCCGTGAACGAGAGCGACTCCGACCTGACCACCGGCCATGGCGTTGATGGCATCGGCCATCTCGGCGTAGGAGGCGGCGGCCGCTCGCGGTCCGTCCCCCACGGTCAGGGTCTGTCCCACGTTGCCTGCGACGGCATTCAGAATGAGCGCCGCCAGATTGGCCGCCGTCGCGTTGCGATGGTGGGTGGCGACGCCCGGCCCCATGGCCAGGCTCGGACCCTCGTTGGCGAACCGGTCGGCCAGATCCCGTAGCTCGTCTTCGCCGATCCCCGAAGCCTCGGCGGCCCGGGCGATGCTGAACGACTGCAGGAGGTTGGCGTAGGGCCCGGCGTCGGCGCCGTTGGCCTCGGCGATGTGCGCCGCCATCCCCAGCGCCACCACGGCTTCGGAGCCGGGCTGGATGGGGAACCACTCGTCGGCGTTGAGGCCGGTGGTGGAGAGGCGGGCGCCCAGATAGACGAACCGACCCTTGGTGTACTCTTCGCCCTCGTGCTGCACCGACGACATCCGGGCCAGGCCGCGGGTGTAGCCTACGGGGTTGGCTCCGCCGTCGACGAAGTCGTCACCGAAGGAGAGGAGAAGCTGCGCGCCGTCCATGTGGTAGGCCGGCAGCTGATCGATGCCGAAGGCGATGCGCGTGGCTTCCCTCAGAGGGGCATCGGATACGGCGTCGTAGTGGACGCGTCGTCCGTCCACGGCTCCCACGAAGTCGTCCACCAGATCGCTCATCGTCGGCCCCGTGTGGCCGCCGATGAACATCACGTTGCCCACGTCCCGGATCTTCGCGGCCAGGAGCTGCTCGGCCTCGTCCCAGGTGCCCTCCCGGAAGCGGTCTCCCTCCCGGATCATCGGGGCGTGGAAGCGATCGGGGTTGTACAGGTGGTTGAGGCTCGCGTGGCCGCGGGCGCAGAGTCCGCCCTGGGAGACCGGATGGTCCGGGTTGCCCTCGAGCTTTACCGCCCTGCCCTCGCGGGTCCGCACCCACATGCCGCACTGCGCGGAGCAGCCCTGGCAGCTGGTGGCGTACCAGGTCGCGACGCCGGGAGTGATCTCCTCCGGGTGCACTACATAAGGAAGGAGGTTCTCAGCCGACCCGCCGCATCCCGTCGCGGCGGCGCCGCCGGTGACACCGAGGACCTTCAGGAAGTCGCGCCGTTTGATTTCAGTCATTGAGTCGAGTCTCGCAGAGGCCGCTGAGTTCGCATCGCGGGCTCCTAGTAGTGGCAGACGGCGCAGTCGGTGGACGCCTGCTGCAGGCCAGTCTCGGGATCCGGCTCTCGGTGGCAATCGATGCACCACCCCATGTTGTCTCCGCCCCACGCCGGGTCACGCTCGGCGAGTACGCCCATCGTCTGGACCTCACCATGGCACTGCTGGCACTCGAGACCTGCGTTGACGTGCCGCATGTGGGGGAAATGGGCGTGGTCGGAGATCTTGTAGATGCGGTTCCAGGGGATGGGCTCACCGGCCTCGACGTATCCCCGAAGCTTCGCGATCTCCGTCTGGGCCTGTTCCGTCCGGCCCGCCACCACCTGGTGGCATCCCCAGCAGGAGTTCACCGAGGGGATCCCCGCATCCACCGAACGTTCGGCGGAGAAATGGCAGAACTGGCAGTCCATGTTGTTCTGCCCCGGCTCGGCGCCGGCGTGCTGATTGTGGGGGAACGCGATGGGTTGCCCGGACTCGGCTGCCGCAGCGCCTTCACCTTGAGCGTCGCCGCCCTGGACGAAGGCCAGAGCGCCCATTGCGAAGACGACGGCCAGGCCGCCGATCAGCCAGTGCGTTTTCATTCGAAGCTGCTGCTCCTTCACGCATCGTTTGCGCCCCGTTCGAGGGGACGCGAGGCAGGGGTTTTCCGCGTCACGCAACGCTTGTGAAAAACGGAACGAGCCCTGAGGAAGCGGCCTGAAGCTACCCATTCCCGCGTGGACAGGTCAAGGCGCGGACCGGCGGTTTTCGGGGCCCCGAATGGGTGGTTTCCCGGACGCCCACGACGCTCGGGACCCCGTGAATTCCCGGACGGTACGTTCCCGTGCCCGACGCCACCCGAAACGCCAAGGAGAACGCGCCTCCATCCGTCATTCCCCGTTTCCGTTGATCCTCGGCGGCCGGGTCGAGAACCTTAGTAGAAGGCCGGTGTTTAACCCGGCGCGCTCCTGCAAACCCAGATCAGGCGGTTCCTTGTCCGACACGACGACTGCCACGCCGAAGAGGGAGTCCCGTCCATCCCTCGAACTCCTGGATCATCTCGTCCAGGAAGTAGAGACGGTCTTCCACGGAAAGAAGGAAGTCGTGCGCCTGGCCATGGCGGCGCTGCTCGCTCGTGGCCACGTTCTCTTCGAAGACGTCCCCGGGGTCGGCAAGACCACCCTTTCACACGCCCTGGCGAAGACCCTCGGGCTCGGATTCCGTCGGATCCAGTTCACCTCCGACCTGCTGCCCTCGGACGTACTCGGGGTGTCCGTCTACAACCCGCAGACCGCCGAGTTCGAGATCCGGAAGGGTCCCATCTTCACCAACGTCGTCGTCGCCGACGAGATCAACCGGGCGCCGCCCAGGACCCAGTCGGGACTCCTCGAGGCCATGCAGGACGATCGGGTCACCATCGACGACAAGACGTTCCGCCTTCCCCAGCCGTTCCTGGTGATGGCGACGCAGAATCCCCTCGAGCACCATGGCACATATCCGCTGCCCGAAAGCCAGCTCGACCGCTTCCTGATGCGGATCACCATCGGGTACCCCGACCCCGAGGCCGAGCGACGTATTCTCACCGAGTCCAAGTCCCTGGACGCCACGGTGGATCGCCTGCAGACGGTCCTCTCGGCCTCACAGGTCATCGCCTTGCAGGAACGGATCGAGGAGGTGGAGGTCGACCCGGCCATCCTCGACTACCTCATGGCCATCGTCGAACGCACCCGGGCGACGCCCAAGCTCCGTATGGGAGTGAGCCCACGGGGCAACATCGCCATCTTCCGCGCGGCGCGGGCGTACGCCCTCACCAGAGGAAGGACGTACCTCGTGCCTGACGATGTCCGCGATCTCATCGTTCCCTGCCTCGCCCACCGCATCCTCCCCGCCGGCGCATCCGGGACGACGTTCGATACCCACGACGAGGCGGCGACCATTCTCGAAGGGATCATGGAGGAGATCGAGGCGCCGGTCTGAGATCGGTGGCCCGACTGATGAAGACGGAGCGCAGGTGCTCGACGACGTCGTGAAGGCCCTCGAGGCCGCCTGGTCCGCCGCGTGGAACGCCTGGGCTCGGGTGCGGGCGTGGCGCAGGATCTCCTTCACGTCGGGGGGACTGGCCTTCACAGTCGGAACCTTCGCCGTGGGATTCGCGGCCATGAACACGGGCAACAACCTCCTCTACCTGTTGCTCGGCTCCATGCTCGGCTTCATCGTCGTGAGCAGTTGGCTTTCCGAACAGGCCATCCGGGCCCTTCGCATCGTCCGGCGCGGACCCCGGTCGGTGACCGTCGGCCACGACCTGCGCCTCACGTACGAGATCACCAACCTCAAGTCGCGGTTGCCCTCGTTGGCGGTGGAGATCTCCGAGCAGGGTCTGCCGGAGAAGGCCTTCCTGGGTCACGTGCCTCCGGAGGGCCGGGCGTCGGTACGGTCGGTGAACAGCTTCGTTCGCCGGGGCATCTATCCGCTCGGGACCGTGACGCTCTCCACCGGCTTTCCCTTCGGCCTCTTCAAGAAGGAGCGCGACGTCGAGATCCCCGGCGAGGTCGTCGTGTGGCCCCGCACGGACAGGCCGGTGCGTGAGCCGAGTCCCGGCGCCGGCCGGATCCCCAAGGTGGGGATGTCCTCCGGGGGAGTCTCGGGTGCCAGGGGTGAGTACCGGAGCCTTCGGGCGTACCGGATTGGAGACGATTCCAGGGACATCCACTGGAAGTCGTCGGCTCGACTCCGCGAGCCCGTTCTGCGCCAGTACGAGCGTGACGGCGCCGAGACCCGTTGGATCTGCCTCGACACCCGTGGCGAACCCGGCGACGCGGCGGAGGTGGCCATCGAGGTCGCCGCCTCCCTCGCCGCCAGCGCCGTCGCACAGCACCGACCCTTCGGCCTCGTCGTCGGAGGCGACGTCCTGGAGGCGGGTGACGGCGCCGGACATCTCGAACGGGCGCTGGACTTGCTCGCCCGGGTCGACTTCCATCCGTCCGACCCGGCGCCGGCGCCGCCCCTCTCCCCCGAGGCATGTGTCCTCGTGGGCATCGACCCTCGGCCGGGCTATGGCGACACCATCGCAGTGGGCCGGGACGCCGTGTACACCGAGGCGGTGGCATGAACCTTCGCCTTCTCCACCGCCGCCTGGCCGTGGCCATGGGCCTCACCGGCCTCGTGGCCTTCGCCGGAGGGGCGGGCTTCGAATGGTTCTCGGCCCTTCTCGCCACTGTGGCCCTCGTCGTCGCCCTCTTCTGGCATCCCGACGCCGAGCTGTCGTCTCGGCTGGAGCGGCTCTGGTTGCCGCTGGCCACCCTCCTGGTCGCCCGCGCCCTCTTCCACGTGGTGGTCATCCAGGACGACATCGTCATCCCCGTCGTGGACCTGCTCCTCCTCCTGCTGGCGGCGGAGGCCCTTCGCTCCCTGGACGCACCCAACGACCTGCGCCTGTACGCCCTTTCCTTCGCCCTCATCCTCGCTTCCACGGCGTACCGGCCCGGCGTCCTCTTCCTCATCGCCTTCGTCGCCTACGTGGGGCTGGCCACCGTGGCGCTGATGGTGGGCCATCTGCGTCGTCAGTCCGAGCGCCATGGTGTCCGGGAGGTACCGTTGGGGAGGGGGTTGGTCGCCACTACCGGAGCGCTCTCGGGCGTCATTCTCCTCGTCGCGCTCTTTGTCTTCGTGACCTTCCCGAGGGTCTCCCAGGGGTGGGCCGGGCGGGGTGACACGCCCGCCACCTCCATCGCCGGATTCAGCGACCAGGTATCCATCGGGGAGCACGGCTCGACGATCCTCGGGAATCCGCAGATCGTGCTGCGGGTGGAGTTTCCCGACGGGGCTCCGCCGAATCTGGGGAGCCTCCACTGGCGGGGACGCTCGTACGACCGCTTCGACGGAATCCGGTGGACCCGTTCGAACGGCCTACCGCCTTCCTCGGCTCCCACGTCCTGGTATCAGGAGGCGTGGGGCAGCGAGATCCTGGAGCAGAGGATCTTCGGTTCGGCCCTCGATACGCGGGTGCTCTTCGCTCTTCATCCCGCCCTCCAGATCGACTCGAACAACGGCATACAGCCCCTCTTCGACAACGCCGGTGACTTCGTGTACTGGGGGTCCGGCTCGCCGGCCTACACGGCCTACTCGCGTGCGAATCGACCCCCGGCCTCGCAGCTGCGCGAGCCGACCCGGGGGTACTACCCGTCGGATCACTTCCTCCAGCTTCCACGTAGGCTGGATCCGCGGATCGCAGAGCTGGCCGACTCCCTGACCGCGGGCTTGGACAACCGATACGACCGCGCCGAGGCCATCCAGCGACATCTCCAGAGCTTCGGCTACACCCGCCAACTCCCCGCCACCGCCCGGGAGACGACCCTCCAGCACTTCCTCTTCGAGCGCCAGGCCGGACACTGCGAGTACTTCAGCACGGCCATGGTCGTGATGCTTCGGACCCTGGGCATTCAGGCCCGCAACGTGAACGGGTTCCTCGGCGGCCAGTGGAACGAGTTCGGCAGCTACCTCGTGGTGACCCAGAACGAAGCCCACTCCTGGGTGGAGGTCTGGTTCCCCGGTTACGGGTGGGTGACGTTCGACCCCACACCCGCCGGAGGTGGCACCGGGGAAGTGACCTCGGCATGGTTCTGGCCGGGGCGCATCCTCTTCGACGGAGTCCAGCACCGCTGGAACAAGTGGGTCCTCGACTACAGCGTCGACGATCAGGTGGGCATCTTCGCCGGGCTACTCGGGGAGCGCACCATGGAGGACATCGCGTCCAGCGCGGGTCCCCAGGAGGAGTCAGGCGGCCCGAATCCCCTCGGTGCGCTGGCCATCCTCTTCGTTCTGGCAACCGCCGTGTACTGGGCTCGTGGACTCGGAGGGCCTGCGCCCGAACCCTGGACCCGCATGTACCTCCAGCTCCGCGCATCCGCGGCCCGGGCCGGGGTCGGCGTAACCCCCGGAGTCACGCCGCTGGCCCTCGTGGCCCGTATCGGAGCCGGACCGACCTCCGTCCGAACCTCCGGTGAAGACCGGATGGCAGGAGGTCTCGCTTCCATGGGCTCGGCAAGGCCACCCACCACCACCGCCGCCACGGCGCCCGCCGCCCGCGTCGTCGATCTGTACCTGCGCGCGCGCTACGGGGGTCAACGACTCGGCGAATCGGAGCTTCGCGAGATGAGAGAGGCTCTGGCTGCGGCACGGCGCTTGCTTCGATCGAGGAAGCATCGAAGCTGACGGAGTGGCCCGTCGGCCGGCGCACGCTCCCTTCGCCGGCGGCCCCCTCCAGCCCCGTGACGAGGACCCCGTGAAGCCCTATCCTCCACCTATGACCTTGTCCAACCGTGCGTCCGATTCGAGCTCCGGGCTCCACTTCGCAACCATCGCGCACGGCGGTCTCATCTGGGACGCCTACCTCCACTTCGAGGACGACCCCCGACGCCCGACCAGCTTTCGGGGGAGCATCCGCTTCGTCCCACCCACCGCCGCCGACGGCGGTCCCGCACCCGCCGAGACCACCGTCGTGATCATCGAGGACAGCTACGACGCCGCCGTGGCCAAGGCGAGGGCCTTCGACGACCGGCAGCTGCAAGGGTTCCTTCGATCAGCATTGCCGGGAGATGACGAGTAGCTCACGGAGGGCCGTCGGCAGACGTGGACATTGGGGCTGATCGCAGGCCTGCGTCGTCTCGCTGGCCGGACCATCGGCAGCCGTCGTAAGCACGTCCTCATCACGGGGTCACCACGATCGGGGACGTCGGCCATGCTCGAATGGCTCGCCAGCCAGCCGGGGGTCACCGCCTACTTCGAGTCACGAGCCCTCGTCGTGGCCGACTCCGCCCTCACCCAGATCGAGCGCTTCGAGGTGACCTCGAGACGCCTGGACAGGCACGTGACGAGTGTCCGCGCTCTCGTGAGCGACCTGCTTGGCGAGCGACTCCTCATCCCGCGGCCCGTCGTCGTTCACAAGGAGCCACTCGAGCCCATCGCCTTTCCCGACGGCGCTCACGAACGGTTCGTGAGCCATTGCCGCCTGGTGCTGCCAGGCCTCCGGATCCTCTTCATGATTCGTGATCCGGTCTCGACCATCTGGTCCATGCGGCAGCGAAAGTGGGGTGTCAGCCTCACGGTCGGTGAACCCGAGGAGTGGACACTTTCCACCTGCATCGAAGTCTGGAAGGCGAACGCGCGCCTGGCGAAGCAGTTGGCGAACGACGAGGCCGTACGCGTGTGTCGCCTGGAGACCCTGCTGACGGACACCGAGAGCGAGAGCCGCGAGATCGCGCTCCATGCCGGCGTCCGGATGACCCGGCCCTTCGAGCCCCGCCCCACCAAGGAGATCGGGTTCACGCCGGCGGACAGAGATCGGATCACCTCCGAGACTCTTCGGGAGCGCGAGTGGTTCGGCTACTGAACCCTCAGGCTTCCCTTATCCACCTCCATAGCTCCGGCACCGTCGGCCGCTTGCCCGCCATGAGGATCCCCACCTTGTAGATCCGCCCGGCCACCCACGCGATGGCCAATGTCGCCACGAACATGAGGACGAAGGAGAGGGCGACCTCGGCGGCGGGGGCCCCACCACCGGCTACCCTGGCCCACATGAGGATGGGCGTGAAGAGGGGAAAGAGAGAGAGGCCCGTGGATAGAGGCGTCGACGGGTTCTCGATGACGCCTACCACCATGACGATGGGGACCACCAGCAGCAGCAGGACCGGGAACTGGGCCTGCTGGGCCTCCTCGTCGCTGTTGCACATGGCGCCGACGGCGGCATACAGCCCGGAGTACATGAAGAAGCCGAAGACGAAGAAGCCGACGAAGAGGGCCGTCATGCCGAGGCCGGGGAGCGCCTCCCGGAGGGTGCTCAACTCGGCGAGGTCGGGCTGAGCCGCTATGAGCATGGGCAAGCCGCTGGCGAAAACGAGGCCGCCGACGAGGAGCCAGATGGCCATCTGCGTCATGCTCACCGCGCCGACCCCTACGATCTTCCCGAGCATGAGGTGCCACGGCTCCATGGAAGAGATGATGACCTCGACGATCCGACTGGTCTTCTCCTCCAGCGTGGCACGCATCACCGAGATGGCGTAGATGAGGATCACCATGTAAAGGATGAACGAGCCCATATACGCCACGAAGAACTGGGTGTCGTCTCCGCCGGACACGGACTCCGAGAGCATCTCGATCTGGAGCTCTCCACCCGACAGCAGGGCTTCGACGTCCACATCCTGCTCCTGGAGCTGGAACTCGAGGGCAGCGCGGGAGATAGCGCTTCGCAACGTCAACTGGCGGATGGGGTTCGGCCGAGACGTGGTGTACAGAATGGCTTCGCCCGTCTCCAGGGTCAGCTCGTCCACCATGATGAAGCCACCGATGGCCCCGTCCTCGGCCGACTGCCGGAGTTCGGTGACCACATCCGAGTGCCAGCGCTGCTCGCTGACATCGTAGCCGGCCTCTTCCAGGCGCGGGGCGAGGCGGTCGTAGAGGACGTTGGTGCCATCGACCACGGAGAGGGTTCGCTCGGCCTCTTCTCCCTGCTGGGCGAAGAATACGGGTACCACCATGAGGCCGATCATGAACACCGGCGCCAGCACGGTGGAGGCGATGAACCACTTCGACCTCACCCGCTGCATATACTCGCGCCGGATGACGGCCCTCACGTTGGTCCACATCATCGGCGACTCCCCACCCCCGCCGGTACGCCGGCATCGATGGCGGCGTCCGCGCCGGTGTGCCGCACGAAGATCTCATGGAGACGGGGCTCCACGAGATCGAAGCGCAGGAAGCGCACGCCGGCCGACATGCCGCGGCGCAGAATCTCCTGATGGTCGGCTCCGTCGCGAAGCATCAGGTGAAGCCCGCCGTTCACCGCCTCGACCCGCTCGATCTCGGGCCCCTGCAGCCACTCTTCGGGTCCCTCGAACTCCACGGCCACCACGCCCTTCCGTTCGGCGGCCTTGAGCTCCCGGAGGTCGGCGTCGAGGACTTTTCGCGCATTCGAGATGAGGCAGACGCGCTCGCAGAGCCGTTCGGCCTGATCCATGAGATGGGTGGAGAAGAGGATCGTCGTCCCCAAGGCGTGGAAGTCGCGAACGATCTCTTCGAGGACATCCTGGTTGATGGGGTCCAGCCCGGAGAAGGGCTCGTCGAGGATCAGGAGTTCCGGTTCGTGGATGACGGTGCCGATGAACTGGATCTTCTGCTGCATCCCCTTGGACAGGTCCTCCACCTTCTTGTCGGCCCACCCCTCCAGGCCGAGGCGGTCGAGCCAGGCGCCGCCTCGCTTCCTGCCCTCCGCCCGGGGCACCCCCCGGATCTCTCCCAGGAACGTGATGAGCTCGAGGCACCGCATCTTCTTGTAGACGCCACGCTCCTCGGGGAGGTAGCCGACCTTCTCTCGCCGGGTCCTGTCGGGATCGCCGCCGAAGAGGGACACGCTCCCCGCGTCGGGGTGGAGGATCCCCATGATCATCCGGATGGTCGTCGTCTTCCCCGAACCGTTGGGACCCAGAAGACCACAGATCACACCCCGGGGGACCTCGAAGTCGAATCCATCGACGGCAGTGTGCTTTCCGAAACGCTTGGTCACGCTGCGGAGCCGAATGGCGTAGTCGCCATCGCCTCGAAACGTCGAATCGGTCTTCATCCGCTCCCGTCCACACTTGCGTTGTGACGCGGCCTCCCCGACCGTCGGACGCTCACGGTGACCCCCGGAATACGGGGTCCCGGGGACGTTCCTTCACGAGGTACC
>JAYMFU010043244.1:96655-125830 GCA_036784835.1 Phaeophila floridearum
CTTGTTCGAGGAGGAGAAGAAGCGGGCTTCGATGAGAGCAGCAACCAGAACGGCGGCAACAAGCCACCGCCGCCGGAGTCGTCGCTGTCGTCGTCGTGGGGGGGTCGACGTCCCGCAGCGTCGGCGTCGGCGGACGCGTAACGATTCCGCAGGACATGCGCGAGGATCTCGGTATCGACGAGGGCGATTCCCTCACGGTCCGCGTCGAGGAGAACCCCCGTGGGGGTCGCCAGATGGTCGTCTGGCGTTCGGAGCAGCAGCCGGAAGGCTGACCGCTCCGGGCAGGGCGCACCTGCCCGAGGAGTTCATGACTCCTCCACTTCAACCCGACTGATCAACTCGCTGAGCGGGCCTCGTCCATCGTGGAACCACCACGGCGGAGGGAACGAGAGCGCGCGAAAAGGAACCACGCGCGACGCCCCTGCCTGCCCGAGAAGGTCGGCGACGTGTTCGATCCGGTCGCCGAGCCCGGCGTGGCCCACGGATTGAAGGTGCTTCCCCAGCGGTGCAAGTACGTCGGGCAGGTCTTCCACGTCGACCATGGGGCGGACGCGCAGCGAGCGCCGTCCGACCTCCGGCAGGCGAACCGGTTGCGGTTCGAAGATCACGCTCCACGAAGCGTCACCTTCGCCATGACGCACCTCGAGCTGTCCAGCTGCCTCGTGCATCTCCAAGGTCTCTCGCAGCTGCGCCGCTGTGGCAGCCTCCTCCAGGGTGGGGGCCGGGCCGGGGAGCTCTCGCTCCAACGCCTCCAGGGCGAGGGCCACCGCACGTGCGAAGTCCGCCGGCGATCGGGCGCCTCCCTCCTCGACGTAGACGAGTTGGGGGCACACACACCCGCGCCGCTCGAAGAGCGCCACCGCCCGGGCCACGTCGGCCGCCACCTCGGATATGCCTCCCTCCGACCTATCGTCGCCGAGGGCTGACCGACCCACGACGCCCAGCCCGATCCTGTGATGATACGCCACCACGCGGGTGGTGGCCGGAGCCCGGGCCCGGAGTAGCTCCACGGTCTGGTCGGACCCGTAGATCACAGCCACATCGACGGCGGCCAGGACCCGACGCTCCACCGCCTCGGTCCCTCCTGGCCAGTACACCACCGCAAGCGCCTCGGCGAGCCTCGGGTCCTCATCGGCCAGCGCCTGGGCGAAGAGCCGGGGAAGGAGGTGGTCGCCGTGCCCGGGCTTCAGGAGCGTGGGAGACTTCACCAGAAGGCTCCGGATGAGAGCGTGGACGCCGACGCCGGGGACGCTTCCGGACACGATCTGTACGCACAGCCGGGGGCCGAAGGCCCTCACCCGTCGTGTCCGGGCCGTGACCTCGGCGTCCCCCACCGTCGCGAAACCGTCCGTCGCGAAACCGTCCTCCGCGAAACCGTCGAGGATGCCGGGGTCGCCGAGGTCGGCCTCCACCAGGGTCATGAGCCGTCCCGCTGTCCAGTCGCGGGCCATGCCGTCGAGGATCACCTCGGCCATCTCCGAAGAGACGTGGGCCGACTCGGGAAGCCCGGCCAGCGCGCTACGCCGGACGTCGTCCCCCTCGTCGAGAAAGCGGTCACCGACGCGGCCGAGGGCCGAAACGATCTCGGCGTGTGGGCGGGCCCGGAGGGCGTCGGATACGCTCCGGAGTCGATGGAGGACCTCGTCGATCTCGTCGACGCTCACTACGGCGTCACCGACCCGTCTCACGGCGTCGCCTGGACCACCGCCACCGCGCACGTCAGCCACGGGCCGCCGACATGAGGTCATCCATGGCCCGGGAGCAGCCCCTCGGCTCCGCACCCAGGGCCCGCCCCCGCAGGCGCACGCCACCGTCCACCACGGAGCCCACGTCTTCGGTGAGTACGTGGCACACCGACCCCAGGTTCGCCAGATCGAAGAAGGCGAGGATGCCGTCCCGGCCTTCGGGAACGGGGCGCAGATCGGTGGGATCGACGGCACGGACCTTCAACCACGGCGGCGGCCGGTGTACTCCTTCGAACGCTTCCGAGTGTTCCTGTCTGCGCCCTTCTTCCTGTAAGCGCCCTTCTTCCTGTAAGCGCCCTTCTCCCCGAAGACGCCCTTCGTACAGCTGTGACAGGAGCTCGGTCATGCCGTACTCGTTGACGATCCGCTCCCGGCGAATCCCGGTGGTCGCCTCGATGCCCGCGTACAGGGCGTCCCGGGTCACGGACCTGCGAGAGCCCTTGAATCCGCCGGTCTCCATGGCCCGCGACCCCTCCGGGAGGTCGTTCAGAACCCCGGCCACCCCGAGGCCCGATCCGGCTGCACCGCCCCCGGACCCGGGATCCGACTCGAACTCTTCCAGGAGGTGCACGAACGACAGGGCCGTGCCCAGGAGGAGCACCGGAGAGCCGTTGCGCTTCGCCGCCTCCAAAGAGCCCCTCACGGCGTTCACGGCATCTCCCCGCCAACGACCCGCCCCGTCCACCAGCCACAGCACCCGACCGGCGAATCGGTCCGCCGCGGCCCCGACCATGAACGAGAGCGACGAGTCTGGAGCCTCGGCCGGGCTCGGTATCATCGAGAGAAACAACGCACGACCCTCGCCGTCGGAACCAGGCAGAAGCGCCCTCCGGAACGGCTCCGCCAGCGACGCCCGATAGAGGTCCAGCGAAGGCACGTGGTGCCGACCGCGCGCTCCCGCGCCGCGCGTCGTCCCGCTGGTCAGGAAGAGTCCGCGGCCGTCCGACTCGCCGTCTTCCCCGGCCTCGATGGAAACGAAGTCGAAGAACTTGAAGGCCGTGGCGGGAACGGCGGGGATGTCCTCCCAGGACGCCACACTCGTGGGTGTCACGCCACGACGGTCGCACAGGGCCCGGAAGGGAGCGCACGTCCGATACTGGTGCTCGAAGGCGGCACCGGCCCGCCTCTCGAACTCGGCCTCGGTCCACGTCGACCAGTCCCGCTCATCGAGCCGGATCCGGAGCTCTTCGAAGAGCCCGCCCCGGGCTCCGTCAGCGGTCGCGGCTTCGGAGTTCGTCGATCCGTTCATGACCCGGAATGTAGCCTACCGCCAGGGTCGTGCAGGCCTGGATGACGAGCGGATATGCGGCGAACTTCTCTGCGCCGAAGCGGAAGATCTGCCAACACTTCATCCCCCCGTGAGTGTCTGTAGGACCACAGATCTCATCCGGCCCGCCCGCTACATCCTCCCGGAGTCACCGCATGAAACCGACGGCCACTCGAGCCGCCGTGCCCATAGCCGTCGCCGCCCTGGTCGCATTCGTCCTTCCGGGGTCGCTGTTCGGACAACAGACCGGCGATGGACAAGGAGGCGCCATCGGCGGCGCACCCCTGCCGCTCATCGCCGAGCGCATGGCCGAAGGCGCCGAGATCGACCTGGACGGTCGCCTCGACGAGGCCGCGTGGGCCGCCGCCACACCCATCACGGACTTCACCCAGCAGGAGCCGGTCGAGGGAGGCGAGCCGTCGGAGCGGACGGAGATCCGCGTCACCTACGACGCCGACAATCTCTACATCGGCGCCATGCTGTACGACGACCCGTCGGGCATCCTCGCATTCCAGCGCGAGCGCGACGCCTTCCTCAGCACCGACGACCGCTTCATGTGGATCCTGGACACGTTCCGGGACGGGCGGACGGGCTACTTCTTCGAGATCAACGCCGCGGGAATGATGGGTGACGCGGTTCTCACCGGAGGCGGCGGAGGCGGAGGCTTCGGCGGAGGCGGTCGCGCCTGGGACGGCATCTGGGAGACCCGGACGGCCATCCTCGACGACGGGTGGTCCGCCGAGATCCGGATCCCCTTCCGGACCTTGAACTTCAACCCCAACGAGTCGAGTTGGGGGATCAACTTCCAACGGACCATCCGTCGCCGGAACGAAGAGATCTTGTGGCGTGGATGGCGGCGAACCGAAGGACTCCGCAGCCCCATCTTCGCGGGTGAGCTCAGCGGGCTCAGCGGAATGTCGCAGGGCCTGGGCCTCGAAGCCGTGACGTCCGCCATCCAGAACTGGCGGAATCAGCCCAACCTGGAAAGCGCCGCCGAGGTCGACGAGAACCAGTTCCCCAGCGACGTCAGCCTGGACGTGAACTACAGCGTCACGTCGAGCCTCAGGGCCTCGGTGAGTCTGAACACCGACTTCGCGGAGGTCGAGAGCGACCAGCGGCGGGTCAACCTCACCCGCTTCCCCATCCGCCTCCCCGAGCAGCGTGACTTCTTCCTCGAGGGTTCGAGCGTCTTTTCGTTCGCTCCCCGAAGCGGGCCCACGCCCTTCTTCTCCCGGCAGATCGGCCTGAATCAGGGTCAACAGATCCCCATCACCTACGGGACCCGGCTCACGGGCCAGGCCGGCGCCTACGAGTTGGGCTTCTACCAGATCGGCACCGGTGAGCACGACTACACCCGAGTAGACGCGGACTCCGTCCTCAGTGAGGTCGTGCCCCGTGAGAGCTTCACCGTGGCGAGGGTCCGACGACAGGTGTTCGAGCAGTCCTCCGTCGGAGCGATCTACACCCGGCGGGCCACGTGGGCCAACCCCATGGATCCCTCCATCGACCCCATCGATCAGCACACCGCCGGCGTCGACCTCGAGTTCAACACCCGACACTTCCTTGGCGACAAGCAACTCGAACTCGAGGCCTTCGTGGCGTGGAACTCCAACCCGCTGCCCGCCTCCGATTCCGAGTACGTCGACTACTCCTTCCAGGATCTGTCGTCCCACGGTCTTCGCGTGAGCTACCCCAACGACGTCTGGACCGGCCACGTCTCGTATCGTCAGTTCGGCGACGAGTACGACCCGGCCTTGGGCTTCGTGAACCGGAACAACTTCCGGCGGATCGAGCCGAACATCGGGTGGCACCCCCGCACGCCCGGGATCTCCTGGCTGCGCAAGCTCGACTTCTCTGTCCAGTTCCGTGAGCTGGTCAGCCTCGACGGGAGCTTCCCCGGAGCGAGCGCTTACCTCCTCACCGGAATCGGTGGCGTCGAGGAGCGCGAGTGGGAGTTCAACGTCCTCGGCATGGACTTCGAGAGCGGCGACGGCATCGACTTCACGGCCACCCGGACCTACGAGTACCTCGACTTCGGGTTCAACCCGGACCGCAGCGTGGACCCGCAGCCGACGTTCATCGATCCCGGCGGATATACGACATGGAACTACAGGGCCAATCTTCGCACCACGGGCCGTCGCCGGGTCTCCCTGTTCGGCAACTTCAACTGGGGTGAATTCTGGGACGGTGACCGCATCGGAGGCTTCGGCCGAGTCAGCTTCCGCCCGAGTCCCGCCGTCACCCTTTCCACCAACGTGCAGTACAACAGCGTGACGCTACCCGACGGAAGCTTCACTGCGTCGCTGTACGAGCTGGAGACCGACTGGACGCCTTCACCCTGGGTGGCCGTCACCAGCCAGCTCCAGTACGACGACCAGTCCGAGCTGGTGGGCTTCTTCGCTCGACTGCGTTGGATCGTCAAGCCGGGCAATGACGTCTACCTGGTCTTCTCCCAGAACTGGCGCTACGACCCCGACGACCTCCTCGACCCCCGCCGCGACTTCGTCATGCTGTCGCGGGGTGCGAGCATCAAGGCGAACTACACCTACCGGTTCTGAGGGCCGCCGGGTGCGCCCTCACTCGGCGGGCCACACCGAAGAGCCGCTGGGGAATCGCCTGGGCGCCGGCTAGCGTCTCAGCGAGTCGTAGCCTCGCCCTTCACGCCCCGGCCGCCGAGGTCACCGGTGTGCTCGGCCTCTCGAAGGGTGAGCACTCCGTTCACCACGACGTGGGGGATGCCATCCGGGTACTGGTGGGGATCGTCGAAAGTCGCCCGGTCGGCCACCGTGGCCGGGTCGAAGGCGACCAGATCGGCGAAAGCGCCCACGGAGACGGTCCCGCGGTCCGGCAATCGCAGCTTCCGGGCAGGCATCTGCGTCACCTTGTGGACGGCCGACTCCAGAGTCAGGGCGCCGGTGTCCCGAACGTAGTGGCCGAGAAGCCGCGGGAACGAGCCGTACCCTCTCGGATGCGGTGAACCGGTGGATAGCGGTCCGTACGGGGCGTAAGCGCCCCCGTCGGAGCAGCACATACCCAGGGGATGAGCGAGGATCGTGGCGGTGTTCTCCTCACTCATGCCATGGCCGATCATGCCGACTCCACCGCCGTTGGACTCGAGGAGCTGAAGCGTGAGCGCGTAGGGCTCGACACCCCGCTCCCGGGCCAGATCGCCGAGGCGTCGTCCCCGAGCCCACGACGTCTCATCATTCGTGCTCGAGACCTGAACCGAGTTCCAGTCCCCCAGGAGTGCCACCTTGTCCCGGCACGCCCGCTCCAGGCGAGCCGCCGTCTCCGACGCGCGCAGCCGACGCAGGAAGGCCCCGCTGCCGCCCGACCGGTACTCGCTGGGAAAGAGATTGGACAGACCCGTCGCATAAGCCGTGTACGGATAGCGATCGAAATGAACGTCCAAACCGTCCGACCGGGCCCGCTCCACCAGCTGCAGCACCGCGCCGGCCTTCCAGTAGTTCCGCTGTCCCTGAGCCTTCAGGTGGGAGATCTGCACCGGGACTCCCGCCAGTCGTCCGACGTGCAGCGCCTCTTCGACGGCACCGAGGAGTCGGTCATCCTCGTTGCGCATGTGCGAGGCGTACGGGTACCCCGTGCCCCGGAGGACCGTGGCCAACTCCGCGAGCTCGGCGGCATCGGCGAAGCCGCTGGGCGTGTACTCGAGACCGGACGAAAGGCCCACGCACCCCCGGGCGATCTGGTCGGCGAGGAGCTCCTTCATCCGAGCAACCTCGGCCTCGGTCGCCGGCCGATCCTCGTTGCCCACCACCAGACCACGGAGCGCTCCGTTGCCCACCATGGTGGCGACGCCAACCGCCGGACGCTCCCGGGAAACACGCTCCACGAAGCCCGCGGGATCACGGAAGTCGATGTCTACCCCCCGGTCCCGGTACCGGTCGCGAGTGGATTCGAACTGGCCGTCGGACCACGGGCCGATGGAGCCGCCGTCCTGACCCACCACCTCCAGCGTGACGCCCTGGCGGATGCGACTCTCCGCCCGGTTGTTGATCAGGAGAGACAAGTCGGCGTGGGAATGGATGTCGATGAAGCCCGGCGCCACGGCGAGATCCCGGACGTCGACCTCGGTGGCGCCCGTCGGAAGCCCGGACCCGACGGCCGTGATGCGATCGCCTGTCACGGCTACGTCCACCTGGCGCCGTGGAGAGCCGGTCCCGTCGAAGAGCACCCCTCCTCGAAGGACGAGATCCGAACGCTCGCCGAGACCTATGGGCCGTCCCCACCCGGCTCCCGGCTCGGGACCACCACCGTCACCTCCGACGGCACCCGCCAGGAGTTCCCCCGGCGCCGCCGCCGCTCCGAGACCCGCAATGCCTGCCGCCCGCACGAAACGCCTGCGCTCCATCCGCCAACTCCCTTGGTATGTCCAGCTACCCGGTGCTCGTTCCTCAGCTACGGCGCACTCGACCTGGCTCGAGCCCGCCCGTGTGGAGAATCTTCTCCTGAAGACGGGTGCCCTCCTCCTCGGTGAAGTCCAGGGCCCTCCGGATCGCGTCGGCCGCCTTCTCGTACTCGTGTCGGGGGAAATCGTCCCCCTCGGCGCGGGAGAGGGCGCCCTCCAGCGCCTCCATCTCCCGCTCCGCCTTCTCCAGCGCCCTTCTCAAGCGGTTCAGGGCCTTCCGGGCTTCCGATTCTGCTGAGGTCATGGCTCACAATGCGGTAGGTGGACGCCACGGGGAAGGCCGGCGACCCGGAACAGATGGATGGCCCGGGGTAAGGTCCGCCATGACCGAAGCGCAGCGTTACGAACTCGTAGTGGTCGGCGCTGGTCCGTGCGGCATCGCCGTCGGGGCCGCCGCCGAGAAGGCCGGCGTGTCGTGCGTGTTGTTCGACAAGGGATGCATCACCAACTCCCTCATCGACTACCCGTACTACATGACCTTCTTCAGCACGGCCGTCATGCTCGAGGTCGGCGGGGTGCCCTTCACGATTCCCGACGCCAAACCGAGCCGTCGCGAAGCCCTCGCCTACTACCGGAAGGTGGTGGAGCACTGGGGGATCGACGTCCGGCAATACGAAGAGGTGCTCGACATCGAGGGCGTGGAGGACGATTTCACGGTGAAGACCCGACGCGCCGACGGAAGCGAGCACGTCTACGCCGCAGCCGCCGTGGTCGTGGCCACGGGGGGCTTCCAGCAGCCCAACTACCTCGGGGTGCCGGGCGAGGATCTTCCGAAGGTCCGGCACTACTACTACGAGCCATACCCCTACTACGACCAGGACGTCCTGGTGGTGGGGGCGGGCAACTCCGCCGTGGAGTCCGCGCTGGAGATGTTCAGGAACGGCGTGCGAGTCAGCATGGTCCACTTCCTTGACACCATCGATCGCGGCGTGAAGCCCTGGGTCGTACCCGACATCACCAACCGCCTCGATCGGGAGGAGATCCCCATGTATTGGAGGCATCGGGTGGCCGAGGTGCGTCCGGGATCTGTCGTGCTCCGTTCCGAGGACGATGGCCGCGAGACGGAGATCGACAACGACTTCGTGGTGGCGATGACGGGCTGGCGCGCGAGCCACGATCGCCTCGAGGCCCTGGGCGTGGACATCGACGCCGAAACGGGGATTCCGGCTCACGACCCCGAGAGCATGGTCACCAACGTTCCCGGGCTCTACATCGCCGGCGTCATCGCGGCAGGCCACAATGCGAACAAGATCTTCATCGAGAACGGCCGCGAGCACGGGGAGCTCATCGTCGCCCACCGGCGGGCGTCGAGTCGAGGATCGGGAAGCCCGGCATGACTCCCGACCTCCCTGCCTGGGCGAAGTCGGGTCGCACGGGGTGGCGTTGGACCGGAGGGGAGAGGCCGCCCTTCGCCGTGGACCCGGGTCCGGGGCAGGAGTCGGTGTGGGACTACCCGCGACCTCCGGCCATCGTCCCCGACACCCGTCGAGTCCTCGTTCGACTGGGCGACACGACCATCGCCGACACGACCAGCGCCGTTCGCGTCCTGGAGACGGCCAGCGCACCGACATTCTACCTCCCCCCGTCCGCCGTCCAAGCCGACTGCATGCAGCGGGCGCCGGGAACCAGCCACTGCGAGTGGAAGGGATCGGCGACCTACTGGACCGTCCGCACACCGGATGGCGAAGTGGTCGAAAGAGGCGCCTGGTCGTACGAGGATCCTTTTGAGGAGTTCTCGCCGCTCGCCGGCTTCTTCTCCTTCTACCCCGCCCGATTCGAGTGCCTCGTGGACGGCGAGCGAGCTGTACCCCAAGGTGGCGGCTTCTATGGGGGTTGGGTGACCTCAGAGGTCGTGGGGCCCATGAAGGGTGAGCCGGGCACCGGTGGCTGGTAGCTCTCGATCCGGGGTGGCGCGGGTGAGGGCCCCGCGTACTACCTTCCTTTCAGAACGACGTCCCCCCCAGATGGTGCGATCCATGGCAGGTCACTGATCACATGGTCGAACGCGACAAGGCCGAAGAGGCACGCCTCCGGGCGCTGCACGAGCTCGGCATTCTCGACTCCCCCCCCGACGACCGGTTCGATCGCCTCACGCGGCTCGCCCGCCGGCTCTTCGACACACCCATCGCACTGGTATCCCTCGTCGATTCGGACCGGCAGTGGTTCAAGTCGAAGAACGGCCTGGACGTATCGCAAACACCGCGAGCGGTCTCGTTTTGCTCCCACGCCATCCAGGACGACAAGGTCATGGTGGTCGAGGACGCTTCGCTCGACGAGCGCTTTGTGGACAACGACCTGGTGTGGGGTGATCTCAACATCCGCTTCTACGCCGGCTGCCCCGTACATGGCCCCGACGGCAGCCGGCTCGGCACCATCTGCGTCATCGACCACGAACCCAGGGAGCTCGAAGAAGAGGATTCGGGCCTTCTCCGGGACCTGGCCGAGATGGTGGAACGCGAGCTGAAGGCGATTCAGCTGGCCATGCTCGACGACCTGACGGGCCTGGCCAATCGCCGAGGCTTCCACGCCATCGCCCACCACTCCATTGCCCTCTGTCAGCGCGTGGACCAGCCGGCCGCGGTCCTCATGTTCGACCTGGACGGCTTCAAAGAGGTGAACGATTCAATGGGCCACGCCGCCGGCGACCGTGTCCTCCAACGGTTCGCCGAACACCTGGGCAGGTCGTTCCGGGACTCCGACGTGGTGGCCCGCCTCGGCGGCGACGAGTTCTGCGTGTTGCTGAGTGGGGCCAAAGCAGAGCAGGCCCCCAACGCCCTGGCTCACCTCGACGACACGCTACAGGAGGACACCGAGTCCCCGCCCATCCGATACAGCGTCGGTGTGACCCAGTACGATCCCGATCGGCACGAGTCGGTCTTGGAGCTCGTCGACGAGGCCGACGCACAGATGTACCAGGACAAGGAAGGGAAAGGCACCGAGCGGTAGCCCGGAAAAGCAAACGCGGGCCGGACCCGAGGGTCCGACCCGCGTCCCGCGCTTCCCGCCGCGAAGGCGGGACCTTCAATCTGGTGCTAGCGGACGCGGTCGGTCAGTGTGAAGCGGACCCGCGTCGGCTGCGTCCGGTCGAGAACGGCCACCGTCCGGTACTCGTCCGGACCTCCGAAGAAGCCTGTTCCCTGGGCCTTCGCCATGGCCTCGATCCGGTCGGCGGTGCACCGCACCTGGAACGAGAGACTGCGACCGGCGGGAATGAGCCCGAGCCGTGAGGTCTGCCCCTGGAGGGCGTATTCGGCCTCGAGCTGATGGTCGGTGCCGTTGGATACCACCACGGGGCAGACGACTTCATTACTCGTGGCCCTCGCCACCTGCTCCTCGGCCATGAGCCCGCGCTGACGCTCGAAGGCATCGGGAGTCGACGCACACGCACCCAGCGCGATGACGGCGCCGGCGAGGACGGCGAATCGGACGTGGGTGGGTGTCTGCATGCGAGGTCTCGGCGACGGAGTGTGTCTACACTATACGCGTTGTCACGACACTGTGTTCAAAAAACGACGAAATAGTTACAGACGTGTAACAAGGCGCTCCGCCTGTTGCCGGGCCTCCTCGGTCGATAGGCTAGGGGTCGGGACGCGGGGAAGCGCGGGTCGGCCATATGCACCCATCGAGGCAGGCATGAGACGAACCATCACGACCTTGACCCTGGCGGCCGTCGCCGCCTGCGCTCCACAGGATCAGGCATCCGAGGGCGCCATGTCCGATGCCGTAGCCGAAGAGCCGGCGCTGGGCCCGGTCGACGGCCACGACCTACCCCCCGCCGACCTCGACCGGGTCGAGGAAGGCCAGGTCGCCCCCGACTTCACCCTCGTCTCCCTCGCCGGGCCTCCGGTGACCCTCTCCGACTTCCGGGGTGATGCAAACGTGGTGCTGGTGTTCTATCGGGGCCACTGGTGACCATACTGCGCTCAGCAACTCGGTGAGTTGCAAGGGCTCCTGACGGAGGAGCAAAGGGCCGACACGGAGATCATCGCCGTATCGTCAGATGATCCCGCGGACCTCCAGATGATGGTGGACCGGGTGGCGGAGGAGAACGACGGCCTGACGTTGGACTACACGCTCCTTTCGGACCCCGGGGCGTCGGTCATCAACCGGTACGGTCTCTTCAACCAGGACGATCCGAGGGGCCGGGCCATCCCGCACCCAACCACCTACGTCATCGACAAGAACGGTGTGGTCCGCTGGAAAATGACCGAAGTGAACTACCGCATCAGGCCGGAGAACGAAGACATCCTGGCGGCCCTGGGCGAGCTCGACTGACGGAGCGGGAGCCGCTGGCCGCTAGAGGGGGGTCGGAAAGCCTTCTGGGACCGCGACCTCGCGCCCGTCGAACGCCACCACTTCCACACCCCGCCGAACGTAGGCGAGAGCCAGATAGCCGCCCGCCCTCGGGGACGAGACGACGCTCCTGACCCGGGCGGCGCCCTTGTCGGACCCGGGCTCTGTGAGCTCCACGCCGGGGTCCGGCGCCGATTCCGGGCCGAAGTCGAGCCTCCGGAGCTCCCAGTTGACGTGGCCGCGATCACGGATCCGGACGATGACCTCCTGGCCCGTGTAACATCCCTTGCCGTGGTCGATGGCCCGATCGGCGATCCCCGCCTCGGGAGGCAGCGTCGTCTCGTCCATGTCGACTCCGAACGCGGGCCTTCCGGCCTCCACGCGCAGGGTTTCCCAAGCTTCAGCGCGGCCCTCGACACCTCCTGACGACAGCAGCTTTCCTCGGAGGGCTTCCACCCCGTCGGCCGGTCCATACACGTCGAACGCCGGCGGCCACACCTCCGCTGATCGCACCACCACGAGACCCCGGGACGGATCGCCCACGCACCGCCACGCCCCCTCCTCGGCCTCGTGGAGCCAGTCCGCGTCCACCCGGAGCCCGAAGGCCAGCGTGGACAGAACCTCGGCAGCCCGCGGCCCCACCACGGTGATGCGGGACCGGGTCACCTCGGCATCGGAGTCGGAGCCGGCCCCGGAGTCCGTATCGACGCCCGAGGCGACCGTCACCCTCGCGAATCGCGGCGGCAGGAACTTCTTGAAGTGCTGGAGCAGGGAGTCCTGCCCGGCCGCCGGAACGTCCAGGAGGAATCCCGCCGTGTCCTCCGGACCCATCAAGGTCGCGCGGAGGTCGCTGATGATCTTGCCCTTCGGTGTCAGAACCGTGTGATAGCTGGCGGCCCCTTCGAAGACGCCGGGCTCCACCTCCGACGGCACCGGCGGCATGACCCCCGTAATGACACCGTTGAGCATCTGGGCCGGCGATCGGCCGGTGACGGTCAGGAGCGTCCGCCCCCGTCCGCCGAAGACCGCGAAGTCCGTGGTCGCCGCCACGTAGTCGGTGGAGGCTTCACTGATGGACGAGGGCCGGGCGGCCGGGGAGGGTTTTACGGACACGGGCTGTCGGCGGTGTCGGAGGTGATCAGGAAAGGCTCGCTCACGACAGATCGATGTCCTCGTCGAAGCTGCCCTCACGGAGCTGCTGGACGAGTTCCTCGACGTGCTGCTTGTCTTCGGCGCTGGGAGAAACCCGGAGGTAGGCCTCCAACTGGTCGGCGGCCTCCTCGTGTCGTCCGAGTCGGGCCAGGAGCATGCCCCGGGAGCGCGACTGGAGGGGAGCCGTGGGCGTGATCATGAGCAGGCGTTCCACCACCGCCAGCGCTCGCCGGTCGTCGCCGATCTTGACGTAAATGCCCTTCAGGTTCGTGAGCAGGCGGATGAGCATGTCCCGTTTCGACGCCACCCGGAGGAACTGATCGCGCATGGCGACCATTCCGCCGTACCCCTGGTCCAGAAGCTCCTGGGCCTCGTCCTCGAAGCGGATCTTGCCCTCATCGAAGGGATCGATGATGAGCCGGACCTCGTCCCCGGTGTACCGGACGAGGAAGTGGCCGGGGAAGTTCACTCCCTCCAGCGGCAGCCCGAGACGCCACCCGGTCTCCAGCAGGACGATCCCCAACGTCAACGGAATCCCGACTCCTCGATCGAGGACGTCGTTGAGGAAGGAGTTGCGCGGATCGTAGTAGGCATCGCGATTCCCGGAGAACTTCCGACGCCCGTAGAGCGTCCGGATGAGCTCGTCCAGAATGAGGAGGGGAGCGGTCTCGTTGGCGAGCCGGTCCTTCACCTCTTCGGCCACCTGGTCGAGTCGCGCCAGGTAGAGATCCACGGAGAGTTGGGGGTATTCTTCCTTGGCCACGAGCAGAGCCGCCCGCGCCAAGCCCATCTCGGACTCGGAGCACGAGATCTCTTCTGCGAGAAGTCGGCGGGGGGATTTCTGCGGCACGCTCACTTCGCTTGCTCGTGGACTGGCCGCGTCCGGCACACAGGCCGCACGCGATGGATTATGCTTTGGTGGTCGGTTTCGCGTACCCGGCGGACGCCTATGGTTTCCGCCCTCACGTGCTGAAGAGGAGAGTGGGCGATGGCGAACGAGCCTCGGGACCAGCGACCGGAGATCCGGTTGTCCCAGCTCAGCCACGGCGCCGGTTGAGCGTGTAAACTCGGCATGACCGAGCTGACGCAGGTCCTGCGTCACGTGGCCCTGGTGCCTGACCCCAACACCCTCGTCGGACACTCGACGGGGGACGACGCCGCCGTGTATCGTCTCTCCGAGGACCGGGCGCTGGTCGTCACGGCGGACTTCTTCACGCCCATCGTCGACGATCCCTACGACTTCGGCCGCATCGCTGCCGCCAACGCCCTGTCCGACATCTACGCCATGGGCGCGAAGCCGCTCTTCGTACTCAACCTCGTCGGCTTCCCTCGAAAGCTCCTCGGCGAAGGTATTCTCGACGAGATCCTTCGAGGCGGCAGCGACGTCACGCGGGGTGTTGGAGTGCCGACCCTCGGCGGCCACACCATCGACGACGCGGAGCCCAAGTACGGCCTTGTGGCCATCGGCGAGGTCCACCCGGACCGCATGGTCACGAACGACGCCGCCCTTCCCGGCGACCGGCTGGTGCTCACCAAACCACTCGGCTCCGGGGTCATCGCCACGGCCATCAAGGCGGGCGAGGCTTCCGGCGATGTCATCGCGGCAGCCGTGGAGTCGATGTCGACCTTGAACGCTTCGGCTGCCGATGCCATGCTCGCCGCCGGCGTTCGGTGCGGCACCGACGTCACTGGCTTCGGACTCCTCGGCCATCTCAGGAACCTCCTCCGGGCGTCGGGCGCCGCCGCCCGTCTGGACGCGGAGCGAGTCCCTGTGCTGAAAGGGGCCCGTAACCTGGTGGCTGCCGGGCACATCCCCGGAGGTACGAAACGGAACCTGGCGGACGTCGCCTCCGACGTCCGTTTCGGCGAGTCCGTGGACCTGGTGACCCGTACACTCCTGGCCGACGCCCAAACGTCGGGCGGTATGCTCATCTGCGTGCCGGAAGACGGTCTGCAGGCGCTCTTGAAGGGGCTCTACGGCACGACTCTGTCGGCCGTCGTCATCGGCGAGGTGGTCGACGGACCGGCGGGATACATCGAGGTCGACTGAACGCGCGGCGCTCCACCGCTAGGCGGTGGTGCCTCTCGCTCCTGCCTTCTTCGAAGGTGACTTCGTCTTCGCCGGCGCCTTCTTCTTGGAGGGCGCCTTCTTCTTGCCGGACGTCTTCCCGTTGGCCGCTCCATCCCCGTCGGCCCTCTTCGAAGCCGCGCGCCGCGTCGACTTCTTCCCGTCGGCCAGCGCCACGGCGATGACGTCGTCGAGGGTCTCGGCGAGGTGGAAGGTCAGCTGCTTCTGGACGTCCGCAGGGATGTCCTCGAGGTCGGCCTCGTTGTCCACCGGCACGATGATCTCCTTGATGCCCGCGCGGACGGCGCCCAGGACCTTCTCCTTCACGCCGCCGATGGGGAGTACGCGACCCGTGAGGGTCAGCTCGCCCGTCATGGCGACATCGCGCCGGACCTTCCGACCGGACACCGCGGACACCAGGGCCGTGGCCATGGTGATCCCCGCCGACGGACCATCCTTGGGGATGGCGCCCGCCGGGACGTGGATGTGGACCTCGCGCTTGTGTAGCGCATTGTCGGGAATCCCCAGGGTCTCGGCATTGGCCTTCGCGTACGAAAGCGCTGCCCGCCCGGACTCCTTCATGACGTCACCGAGTTGGCCGGTGAGGACGAATCCACCCTCCCCGGGCATGACGCTGGCCTCGACGAACATGATGTCGCCGCCCATGGGTGTGTAGAACATCCCCGTGGCGACGCCGGCGGTGTCCTTCTCGGCCATCTTCTCCGGGTGCACCCGCGGGCGACCCAGCAGCTCCCGTACGTCGTCGGGTCCTGCCTCCATCCGCTCCATCTTACCGGCGGCGATCTGCCGGGCGACCTTCCGAGCGAACTTCCCGATCTCTCGCTCGAGCTGACGGACGCCCGCCTCCCGTGTGTACTTGCTGATGACCGTGTGGATGGCCTCGTCGGTGAGCGTCAACTCCTCGTCCGTCAGGCTGTTCTCCCTCCGCTGTCGGAGGAGGAGGTAACGCTTCACGATCTCGAGCTTCTCGGCCTCGGTGTAGCCCGAGAAGTCGACGCGCTCCATGCGGTCCAGGAGCGGACCAGGTATCCGATCGATGTAGTTCGCCGTCGCGATGAAGAGCACCTCGGACAGATCGAATGGGATCCCGAGATAGTGATCCACGAACGTCGAGTTCTGCGCCGGGTCCAGAACCTCCAGTAGCGCCGAACTGGGATCGCCCTGGAAGGACTGTCCGAGCTTGTCCACCTCGTCGAGAAGGAAGACCGGGTTCTTGCTTTTGGCCTGACGCATGCCCTGGATGATCCGACCGGGCATGGCACCGACGTACGTCCGTCGGTGACCTCGGATGTCGGCCTCGTCGCGAGCGCCGCCGAGGGAGATCCGCACGTACTCGCGACCCGTCGAGCGCGCGATGGACTGGGCGATGGAGGTCTTACCCACGCCGGGAGGCCCGACGAAGAGGAGGATGGGTCCACGGCCAGGGTTCTCTGTTTCGTGGATGTCACCGAGGGCATCCGGGTCGAGGGAACCGTCGTCGGACCCGGCCTCCGTGTCATCGGGCTCGCCGTCCGCGGCCCCGTCGTCCACAGCTTTGTCCGCCGCGGGGGCGCTTGCGTCCTCACCGGCGTCCGCGGCCCGCTCGAGGGCCAACTTGCGCACCGCCAGGAACTCGAGGACCCGATCCTTCACGTCTTCGAGACCGTAGTGGTCTTTGTCGAGGATCTCCTCGGCCACCGCCAGGTCGATCTTCTCTTCGCTGCGCTCGTTCCACGGCAGCTCGGTGATCCACTCGAGGAAGGTCCGGATGACCTGGTACTCCGCCGATTGGGGGCTCGTACGCTCGAGCCGCCGTAGCTCACGATCGACCTCCGACCGTTGCTCCTCGCTCAAGTCCAGCTCTTCCAGCCGCTGGCGCATCTCCTCGACGTCGTCGCGCTCCTCTTCTTCTCCGAGCTCCTTCTGGATGGCCTTGAGCTGCTCGCGCAGGAGCATCTCGCGCTGACGCTCACCGAGCTCGGACTGGACCTTCGCCTGGATGTCTTCCTGGGCGTCCAGTCGCGCCAGCTCGCGCTCAACCGCCAGCAAGCAGGCCCTCATGCGCTCTTCGTCGTCGAGAAGCTCGAGAAGCTCCTGCTTGTCCGGCGTCTCGAGTTCCAGGTAGAACGCCACCAGATCCGCGAAGGGACCGGGTTCGTCCACGCCCTGGATGAGCTGGTTCAACGCCTCGGCGGGGACGCCGCGACGGGTGCCCAGCTCGGCGGCCCGATCGCGGAGCTCGGTGTCCAGCGCCTGGAACGCCGGGTCCTCTTCGTTCCGGGGCTCGAGGGTCTCCATCTCCAGGAGCACGGCCTGGAGCATGGCCTGACCGTCCTGGTGATAGGAGACGGCCTGTGCCCGGCCTTCGCCCTGGACGAGGAGTTGGACGCCGCCGCGGACGCGGTGGGTCTGGATGATGCGAACGATGGTGCCCACGGAGTACAGGTACTCGGGGGCCGCGTCGTCTACGTTCTCTCGCTGGGCGACGGCGAACAGACGCCGGTCTCCATCGAGGGCTTCCTGAACGGCTTCCACCGTGCCAGGACGGCCGGCGGAAATCGGTACGGCGACGCCGGGATATACGACGGTGTCGCGCAGAGGAAGCACGGGCAGGGTGAACCGCTCGGGCATGGGATCTTCTTGCTCCTGACCCGGGCGCTCGGCCTCGGGACCTAGATCGGCGTCAGACAGGGTTGGTGCTCCGGCGCTCGTGGTATCGTTTGTTTCGGTACCGTCTTGCACGATCCTTGCCAGGGGGAAGCCCCGTTTTCGTGCCCGATCCGCAGGTGTCCCTGCCAATCTGGCGCCGAATCGGACTCGGCCTCGCGCCACTTTTTCGGTCTGACGGCGGGGGTTAGGTTGGCACCTCGCTTCGCGCTGCGCCACCGGAGTCGACACTCATGGCCGATTCACTCGACGGCATCACCTGGTTCCGGGGCTCGTCCGTGCGAATCCGCCATCAGGGCCTCGAGATCCATGTGGATCCCCTCGGGGTCGACGAAGACTCGGAAGCCGACTTCGTCCTGCTCACGCATCCGCACTACGACAACTTCTCCGAGGACGACATCGCTCGGGTGCGGGGCGCCCGCACCGTGCTCATCGCGCCGGCTTCCATGAAGAAGCAGCTCGACGACGCGGACCACTTCATGCGACCCGGCGACATGCTCCAACTCGACGGCTTCGATGTCCTGGCCGTGCCGGCCCACAACGTTGACAAGAAGTTCCACACGCCTGACCAGGGGTGGCTGGGCTACGTCTTCACGATCGGCGACACCACGTACTACCACGCCGGCGACACGGACTTCCTCGACGCCATGTACGGCATCCGGTGTGACATCGCCTTCCTCCCGGTGGGTGGCCACTACACCATGGGGGTGGAAGACGCCGCCCGGGCTGGAGAGGCGTGCGGCGCCGAGGTGGTGGTGCCCATCCACTGGGGCGACCCTCACGGCTCCGACGGAGACATACGACGCCTCGACGAGCTCTTCTCACGGGAGGTACACCTCCTCGAGCCTCAGGCGAACCACAGGGCTCCCCTCCCCGCCGAGGGCGTGGAGTCCGATTGATCTTCCTCATCCCACGAACGAAGCAGGAACACCCATGCGCACCTCCGTCGCCGCAGCCCTGTCGGCTCTCGTCGCCTTCTCGTTGACCGCCGTCCCCCCAACGGAGGCTCAGGCACAGGAGTCTCGCTCGATGATGACCGGCCCGGTGACGAGCCCCGCCACCGTCTCCGGGCGCTCGACCGTCTATGCTCCCAACGGCGTCGCGGCGACGAGTCAGCCCCTGGCCACGGCCGCCGCCCTCGAGATCCTCCAGAACGGAGGCAACGCCATCGACGCGGCGGTGGCCGCGGCTGCCGTCCTGAATGTCACCGAGCCCCACATGACGGGGATGGGCGGCGACATGTTCGCCATTCTCTGGGACGCGGAGGAGGGTCGCCTCGTCGGGCTCGACGCCAGCGGCAAGTCGGGAAGCAAGATCGACGTGGAGGCTCTGGCTGCCGAGGACGACGGCGTCCCAGGCAGCGGCGCCCGCTCGGTGACCGTACCCGGAGCGCTCTCGGGTTGGAGCACCCTGGTGGAGACCTACGGGAGCATGACCCTCGCCGATGTTCTGGCTCCCGCAATACGCATCGCCGACGAGGGCTTCCCGGTGTCGCCGATCATCGCACAGGACTGGGCGGGTTCGGTGCAGGGCCTACGTCGTGACGAAGGTGCAGCCGCCACCTTCCTCATCGACGGGGAGGCCCCGAAGGCCGGCGATTGGTTCCGGAACCCCGATTTGGCGCGCACCTTCCAACGGGTCGCCGACCACGGACCTGAGACGTTCTACGGTGGCGAGCTGGGCCGTGAGATCATCGAGGGGCTGGACGAGCTCGGGGGCTTCCTCACACTGGAAGACCTGGCGAATCACGAGCCCCGTTGGGTCGAGCCCCTCTCGGTGGACTACAAGGGCTACACCCTCTACGAGCTTCCCCCGGCCGGTCAGGGCATCGCCGCCCTCCAGATGCTGAAAATGCTCGAGGGCTATGACTTCTCGGCCATGACCCACAACTCGGCCGAGTACCTCCACACCCTCATCGAGGCCAAGAAGCTGGCTCACGCCGACCTGGCCCGGTACGTCGCCGACCCCGACCACATGGACGTCCAGCCCGAGTCCCTACTGGACCCCTCCTACCTGGCCGGCCGGGCGAACCTCATCGACCCGACCAAGGCCGCCGACCGTCCGGATCCCGGCCGGCTGGTCACCGACTCGGAGACCATCTACCTCACCGTGGCCGACCGCCACGGCAACATGATCTCCTTCATCAACTCCATCTACGGCTACTTCGGGTCGCGGGTCGTGGTGCCCGGCACAGGCCTGGTCCTGCAGAACCGGGGCTCCGGCTTCACCATGGAGGAGGGTCACCCGAACCGCATCGCGCCGAACAAGCGGCCCTTCCACACCATCATTCCGGCGTTCGTCACCAAGGACGATGAGCCGTGGCTCTCCTTCGGCGTCATGGGAGGCTCGATGCAGCCACAGGGGCACGTCCAGGTGATGCTCAACATGGTGGAGTTCGGGATGGATCCGCAGGAAGCCATCGACGCCGCTCGGTTCCGCCACTTCAATGCTACCCGCGTCGCCATCGAGAATCTGGATCCGGAGGTCGCCAACGCTCTGGAGGCCATGGGGCACGAGCTACGCAGTCCCGACGGCGTCGCCTTCGGAGGCGGGCAGGCCATTCTCAAGCTGGCCCGTGGATGGGCGGCCGCCTCGGACCCCCGCAAGGACGGCATGGCGGCCGGGCATTGAGTGATCCGCGCTCGGTCATCCCCTTCGACCGCCTGCCGGAAGGCTTCGCCGAATCCCTCGACGAGGAGCCGATGACCCCGGCGACACCGCGACCCGCCGCCACCATCGTGCTCCTCCGCGATGGGGCGCCGGGAGTGGAGATCCTGCTCATGCGGAGGAGTCGCCGCGCTGGGTTCGTCCCCGGCGCCTACGTCTTCCCGGGCGGCAGGGTGGACGGCTCGGACGCCACACCCGAGGCCATGGACCTCCTCGCCGACCTGAGCCCGGATGCGGCCGCCCGGCGGTTGGGTCTGCTCGACGCCGATCCGCCGGCCATCGCATACTACCTGGCGGCCCTCCGCGAAGCCTTCGAGGAAACCGGTATTCTCGTGGGCGAGCGGCCCGATGGGACCCCACCGCCCACGGCATTGGTCGACACCCATGTGAACGCCGTCCGTGAAGAGCTCATGCAGGACCGCATTGGCTTCGCGGAAGCCCTGGAGGCCCTCGACTGCCGGGTCGACGGCGATCGGGTCGAGTACATCGCGCACTGGATCACCCCCACGCCCGAACCGAGGCGGTACGACACCCGGTTCTTCGCTGCCTGCGTGCCCGCCGACACCGAGGCGCTGGTGGACCCGCGGGAGATGACGGAAGCCCTCTGGATCACCCCGCTGGAAGCTCTGCAGCGCTGCGACACGGGGGACCTTCCCATGGTCTTTCCCACCATCAAAACGCTGGAGGAGCTCACCGAGTACGCCTCTGCGGACGAAGCCCTCGACGACATCGGGGGCGAAGAGGTGCGGACCATCCTCCCGACCCTCGTGGTCACCCCGACCGGTGTGGGCCTGGAGATCGACGAGGTCTGAGCCGGCTCCCATGGCCGGGAGGGTACCGTTTTCCTTGCCCCTCGGGGGGAACCGGTGCCTACTTGAAGCCATGATCAGATCTGCCACGGCCCTCGTCTCGGCCCTCCTCGCCCTCGTTGCCACGACGAGTGTGCCTGCGTCGGCCCAGGTGAACGGAGCGCCACCTCTGGAGGTGCTCTACGGCTTCACCCTCATCGACGGGCGGGGTGGGCCTCCCCTCCCCGACGCGGCGATTGCCATTCGCGGCAACGAGATCCTCACGGTGTCGAGCCGCAGGGAGCTCTTGTCGGGGCCCAACGCCCCCCGCGACGCCATCGTCACCGACCTGGGCGGAGGCTGGGTCATCCCGGGTCTCATCGACAGCCACGTCCATCTCGCCACTTCACCCAACCGATCCCGGGCTGAGGCCGAGCTAGAGCGACTCCTCTACGGAGGCGTCGTCGCGGTGAGAGACATGGCCGGAGACGCTCGCGCCCTGGCGTCCCTGGCCCGCGACACGCGCCTTGGACAGATCCCCGGGCCGGACGTGTACTTCTCGGCGCTCATGGCCGGACCTTCGTTTCTTTCCGACCCCCGACCACAGGCCTCGGCGGCCGGCGAGACGGCCGGTGAGGTCCCGTGGATGCAGGCCATCACACCGGAGACGGACATCGGGAGGGCGGTGGCCATGGCCAAGGGCACGTACGCCACCGGCATCAAGATCTACGCGAATCTGGAGCCGGACATCGTGCAGGCCATCACGCGCGAGGCCCGTCGGCAGGATCTGCAGGTGTGGGCTCACAGCATGGTGTTCCCCACTCGACCCATGGCGGTGGTGGAGGCCGGCGTCGATGTCATCTCCCACGTGTGCCGACTGGCGTGGGAGGGCATGGCCGAGGCGCCCACCGAATACCACCACGACGAGGTTCCCCAGTACGGCAACTTCAGCGCGGCATCGCCCATTTTCACCGAGCTCTTCCAGGCCATGAACGCCAACGGGACGATCCTCGACGCGACCCTGGCCATGTACGCCCGGGCCGCCGAGGACCCGGACAGCGATCTCTCCGACCGCTGCGACGTCGACTTCGCCCGGGCCCTGGTAGCGCGCGCAGCGGAGATGGGGGTCCCCGTCATCGCCGGTACCGACTTCACCGCAGGCCAGGGCGAGCCCTTTCCAGCGCTGTACGAAGAGATGGAGGAGCTGGCCACAACCGGTGGGCTGACCCCCATGCAGACCATCCTCTCGGCCACGAGCGCGGCAGCGGCCGCCATCGGCGCCGAAGACCGCTACGGGGTGCTGGAGCACGGACGGCCGGTGAGCTTCGTCCTCCTCGCCGATGATCCCATTGCCGACATGTCCGCTCTGCGGTCGGTACGCGCGGTGTGGAAGAACGGCGAGCGCTTCGACCGCACCAGCTATCGGCCGCGTGTGGCCGAGACCGAGCGGGAGGTGAACGCCACCACCGGTCCGGCGTCGCCGCAGGAAGCCCTCGAGTCCTGGCTGGGGCTCTGGCGACGATACGACACCGAGGACCTCGCCGACGTCTTCCTCGTGGACAGGGCCCTGACCTATTTCCCCTCGGATTCCGTCGGGCTCGTGGAGGGCTTCGATGCCGTGGTCGAGTACCACGAGGCCCAGGGTTTCGTACCGGGAGGGCTGCGGCCCGATCAGGAACTCTGGCTCGAGAGCACCGTGATCACGGACTTCGAGGAGAGCGCGGTGGTGAGCGCGCTGTGGTATTTCGGCAACCGGGTGTCTCGTGAGGACGTGGCCCGGGGCCCTCTGACGCTGGTCGTCGTGAGGACGAACCAGGGCTACCGGATCTCCCACGTGAACATGGCGAACTACCCCGGCGGAAGCTGACGCACCGAACGCCTCCCGGGCTTCATCGCATGATTCGCCAGAGCCCCGTCACCTCGCTCGAGCCGGGAAACACGCGGTCGGCTTGACCACTGGTGAGATCGAAGGTGCCGGCGACAGCGGCCTTCAGCACCGCGCGCGTGTCCAGGGTGGGATTCAGGTCGCGATTCTGATAGAGCGCCCCCTCGGCAAGGCCCGGCCAATCGGTGACGACGGTGCTCCGGGCCACGTTCGGCCCGATGACGAATCCGGCGCCTGCCGTGCCGTGGTCCGTACCTCCCGTTCCGTTGGGACGGGCCGTTCGCCCGAATTCGGTCATGACCACCACCGTGGTGTCCCGCCACGAAGCGCCCATCTCGGTGCGGAAGGTCAGAAGGCCCTCGGCCAGCTGTCCCAGGAGCCGGTCGAGTTGCCCGCCCGCCATCCCCTGAGTTGCGTGGGTGTCCCACCCGCTGAACTCCAGCGCCGCCACGTTCGGGCCGCCCGGCTCTCTGAGGAAGCGGGCCGCGGCCGTCATCACCGGGGCCACACGGCCTCCGCCGGCCCCCCTGCGATCTCCGCCCGACTCGATGCCGGATGCCAGATCCCGGAGCTGGAGCGCCGCTTCGAAGCGATCGTGGAGCCGGCGGTCGGCGCGATAGAGCATGGCAAGGCGGTCGAGGTACGGGTCGTCCACCGCCCCCAACTGCGCCGGCGACCAGCTCGATACCGAGTGCGGGCCGGAGAGCGACCGGGGCATCCCAGCGGCCACGGCGATGCCCGAACGCTCTCCGTCCATGATCTGGAGAAGTCTGTTCAGCCACCCATCGGACGATCCCTGAAGGCCCGCCAGGCCCGTCTCGAGGACCGCCTGCCCGTCGAAGTGCGAGCGGGTCCGGTAGGGAATGGCCATGGCGTGAAGAGCCACCAGCTCCTGGTCGTCCCAGAAAGTACTCAGCGGCGTCAGACCCGGAGCGAGGCCGAAGCCGTCCTCCAGGGTCGTGACCTCCGAATCGGCGTAGGCCATGGCTCCCCTGATCTTCACGTAGTCGGGGTCGCCAATGGGTACGAGCGCCGCCAGGCCATCGAAGCCGCCACGGAGGAGGACGAAGACGAACTTGCCGTCACCGGCAACCTGGGCGAATCGCACCACGGGAAGGGCGAACGTCGCCGCACCTCCCAGGCACATGCCACGAACGAACGTGCGCCTGTCCATGCTCACCTCCACTGGAACGCCGGGCCACCAATGCCCAGGGCAAGGCGGTCTCGGGCGGGAATCGATGGGTCGGCGAGGGCTTCGCGTAGCGGATCGTCGGGCTCGACGTCCACGACTTCGAGGATGTCCCGGGGATCGGTCATCCCCATCGGCCTGGCCATGGAGCGCGCGAGCTCCGCCCGGTTCATGAGGGAGTCGGGATCCGACCACGGACCCTGCGTATCTTCGTAGCCCTTCGGCGACGCCGGAGCCCACAGGGTGTGGCGGAGCTGTCGAAGCACGCCGGGAGCTCGCTCCGGGACTTCATCCACGCGGAAGGCGCGCAGGACGGCGACCAACCACTCCTGCGGGGTCCGGAACTTCCGGTGTGGGGTCGTCCAGGCCTCCTCCAGGTCGATGACCGCGTGGGCCACCGCTTTCAGGTCCCCTTCGGAGTCCCGGAAGACCCCGGCGATTCGCTCCACTGCCGCTTCGGGAGGATCGTCCGAGACGAAGTGCCGAACGAGCTTCGCGGCGATGAAGCGCGCGGTGGAGGGATGACGACAGAGGTCGCGAATGACCTCTTCACCCTCCTTCAGGCCCTCATCACCACGCGTCGACCCACCGCCGTATCTCTGGCCCAAAACGACTTTCTCACCAGGCTCGTGGCGCGCCGGACGGAAGATGAAGCCCACGGCCTCACCCTCCCTGGCACTGAGGCCCACCCCCGACACGGTCCAACCCGTGAGGATGCGCGCCAAGGCTTCGACGTCGTCCTGGCCGTACCCTCCGTCGACGCCCATCGTGTGCAGCTCGAGCAACTCACGGGCATAGTTCTCGTTCAGGCCGCGTGCATTGCCGCCGCGGACCGAACGTCGACCCGCCACGGAGTCGGGCCCGATGGATTGGACGTTGTCGAGGTAGTAGAGCATGGCCGGATGCTTCGCCGACGCCAGCACCATCTCCTCGAATCGCCCGAGGACGTGCGGTCGGATGGCCGATCGCTCGTAGTGCCCGGCGAAGGCGGTCACCTGCCCTTTTGCGGCCGCGGACACGCACAGGTGATTCGACCAGAAGGTCACCAGTCGTTCGACGAAGGGCTCGTCCGTTCGCACCCGTTGGTCGAGTACGGCCGCCGACTCCCGGCCGACGAGGTCGCGAAGCCGCTGGCGTGCAGCGGCGACCTCGTCCGCCGCGCCTCTGCGCCGAGCATCGCGAAGCGTCGAGAACACACCGCCGACCTCGTCGGGCCCGGGAAGATCCGAGAGCGGTTCGGCGTCGCTCGAAGGAGCGGCGTCCACCTGCTCGTGAAGCCACGTCCGGGGGTCACCTAGCCCGTCGGCCTCACCGATCCGAGCCCCCAGACCAAAGCGGTTCAGGGCCCGCAGCTTCTCGTCCATCGCACCACCTCCGCTACCACGTTGAGCCCGGACGTCCCCCCGGCGTTAGTTTCGCGCCGGTACCGGCAGCCTCGCAAATACAGCGCTCCCAGGTGATCAGACGCATGGAAGACCGCTCAGGTAACGCTCCCCGACTCGCCATGTCCCGCCGCCTCCGCCTCGTCCCGGTCGCATTCTGCTCCTTGGTGGTGGCTCTCACCGCCTGCGTCGGCGAAGAGGACACGGGCCAACGCGCACGTGAGGCCGAGCTCCTGGCCCGCTCGCTGGCCGCCGCGATCGAGACCGCCGACACGGCTCTCATTCGAGATCTCTTCTGGCCCCAGGCCACATACGAAGACTTCCCGAACCAGCACTCATACCTTGGTGTGGAGGAGATCGTGGGCTATATGACCGGGGCCCATCGCTGGGCGAACGACGTCCTCATGAACGTCGGCAACGTCCACCCGACGTCCGGCGGTGGCGTGGTCTTCGAGTGGGTCTTTTCCGGCGTCCAGGTGCGACCCATGCCCGGCGTTCTCTCGGAGGGAACCGGCGAGGAAGTGGTCCTCAACGGAGTCACCATCCTCGAGGTCGACGGTGGCCGGGTGGAACGGGCAGCCGACTACACCGACTCCGGCGCCCTCCTGCTCCAGCTCGGAGCGAGGGTGGAGATGCCCGACGGAACCACGCTGGAACTGCGCTGACCGGCCCCGCGGGGTCGAGAAGCGGCCCTCCGAAGAGCGGAGATGCCCTCGTGACGCCGTCGCGCGCGCCCCGGGTCTCCGCTGGCGCCCCCAATGGGCGGCCAATACTCTAGCCTCCTCGAAGCGGTGGGCGGGCAACGGACGACCTGTGCACGCGGCGAGGTGATCCATCGGTTCTGCTACGGAGGAAACCATGACGACCAGGCGAGACTTCATCCGGACCAGCGCAGGGGTCGGCGCCGGCGCGGCCCTCGGGGCGTTTCCGAAAACCCTGGAGGGGGCGCCCAGCGTCGTCACCCGGCGGGTGACGCCGACGTGCATCGCTTCGGCCAACGGCCTCGAAGCCGTGTCCCGTGCAATCCGGGAGCTCGCCGACGGTGCGACCACCATCGAGGCCGTCGTGGCGGGTGTGAACCTGGTGGAGGAGGACCCACGGGACACCTCCGTGGGCTACGGCGGGCTCCCCAACGCCGACGGCATCGTGCAGCTCGACTCGTCCCTCATGCACGGGCCCACCCGGGGGGCCGGAGCCGTCGCTGCCATCGAAGGCATCAAGAGACCGTCCCTCGTTGCCCTCGACGTCATGCGCTACACCGATCACCACCTCCTGGTGGGTGAAGGCGCCCAGCGATTCGCTGTCTCCATGGGCCACCAAATCGAAGAGTTGGTCACCGAGGAGGCCCGTCAGCGGTGGATCGAGTGGCGAGCACGCCTCTCCGACGCCGACGACTACCTCACGCCCGATGAGTCCCACGAGCCCATAGGCGGCCGGTACCGTGAGCCCGAGGACTTCGGCGACGGCCTCCTGGACTCACACGACGGATACCGCCCCCAGGGCACCATCAACTGCGACATCGTCGACGCCAACGGTGACCTCTCTTCCGTCACCACCACCTCCGGCCTGGCCTACAAGATCCCCGGCCGCGTCGGGGATTCGCCCATCATCGGTGCCGGGCAGTTCTGCGACAACGACGTCGGCGCCGCCGGGTCGACGGGACGCGGCGAAGCCGTGATCAAGACGTGCGGCAGCCACACCATCGTGGAGCTCATGCGCCAGGGCATGCACCCCGAGGACGCCTGCCTCGAGGCCCTTCGGCGCATCGTCCATGTCACCGTCGAGGACCGCCTCCTACGCGAGGACGGCCGTCCATCGTTCAACGTGAACTATTACGCCGTGAACAAGAACGGAGACTATGGCGGCGCGGCCATTTACTCCGGCGCCCGCTTCGCCGTGAGCGTGGACGGAAACTCCCGGCACGAGGACTCGGCGTACCTCTTCGAGCGAGGCTGAGGGCCGGACCAGGCAGGCGATTGAGCGCCGCCAGGGTCCTGGCCGGGGACTAGCCGTCCAGGGGCTGGGGCGGAACCAGAGCGTCCAACGTATCCCACCCCTGCACTCGCCGACCCTCCTCCACGTCGTGGATCAGTTCCACCAGGCGGCGGACGAGCGGGGTCTCGACGCCCACCTCGCGCCCGGCCGCGGCGATGGGGGCGATCTGCGCGTCCACTTCGGTCTTCCGCTTTCGCACGGCAAGGTCGCGCCACACGCCACTATGGGTCTTGGCGGAAGCGCGATTGAAGGCCACCAGTCGGTCCAGGCTGGCGTGGGCCACCGCGTCCGCCGCCTGCGGTGAGAACGAGGCAGGGTCGAACCCGTCGAAGGGCTGGGGGCGCACGTCGTGGGCCTGGGTCACGGCGACGACCTCGCGAGCGAGGGCCACCAACGTCGGGCGATGTGCCGGCGAGTCGAGGACGTCGGCGATGGATGAGTCGGCCAGGGCGGTGGCGAAGAGGAGCGCACCGTACGCCAGCTTGCCCCACAGATAGCCGTGGATGTTGTCGCTGAGGACGGCGTCGGGCTCGAAGTCCTGAAAGAGGCGGTGCAGTCGCCTGATCCGCTCGGTGTCGGCGCCGTCGAGCTCACCCACCACCACCGCTCCGCGGTTGCCTCGCATGACCACGCCGGGCTCCAGAACGTCGGCGCCGAAGTTCACGAAACAGCCCACCGTGCGCTCCTCGCCCACCTGGCGCGCGATCTCGCGCTCGTTGAGCCCGTTCTGGACCGAAACGACGAAGCCGTCAGCCCCCAGGAGCGGGCGGATGACCTCCATGGCCGCGGAGGTGTGATGGGCTTTGACGCACAAGAGGACCGTCCCGAGGCCCGGGTCCAACCATTGGGGGTCCGCGCAGTAGGCATCCACCGTGAACTCCTCCACGGGGCCGGTGATGCGCAGACCGCGCTCCCGGATGGCCTCGGCGTGGTCCGAATCGGAATCCACGAAGAGCACCTCGTGGCCCGCCCGAACGAGCCACGCGCCGATGCTGCCGCCCATGGCGCCGGCGCCCCAGATTACGATGGGTTCGTCGATGCCCTTCATGCCGGACGGCGGCTCTTCGGATCGGGAAGCGCGAGCGAGCGGTCGGGCGCCCTCACATCTGGCGGTACGCCGGCCCGCTGCCGCCCTCCCGGGGCGTCCAGCGCGGACCGATGACGTCGGTGGCCTTGCAATCGACGCAGTTGGGCGCGTTCACGATGAGCGTGTCCCCGTCCCGTTCGTAGACGCCCGCCGGACAGAGGTGGACGTACATCTCGGCAGCTTCCGGGCTCACGTCCTCACCGACGAGGAGGTGGGTGGGAATGTCGTCGCGAGTCTGGTTCCCCGACTTGTACACGGCGTCGACCTTGGAGAAGGTGAGCGTTCCGTCGGGCACGAGAGGCTCGTCGCCGCCACCAAGGCGCTTCTCCTCCGCGGCATCCTCCTCGATGGAGATCTTGGACCCCGGGAAGGCGCCCTTGGTCACGGTCATGAGGCCGGCCTTCACACCACCCGACACGAAACCCGACTTGAAGGCCAGGCGCATGTTTCGGCGGGCCTTCAGGTCCTTCATGATCTGGCTGTCGTCGACGGCCCTGGTGTAGCCCGCGAGGGCCTGGGCCGAGTAGTCGCCCTGCTTCAGCGCCAGGAAGATCTGCCGAG
>JAYMFU010043245.1:0-15373 GCA_036784835.1 Phaeophila floridearum
CACGGCCAGTGCGACCACGGGAGGTACCGGGGTCCACCAGGACTCGGTCTGGCAGTGCGAGGAGGTCGTTGGCCGCTCCGGCAAGGGGAGACTGGGAGCGCTGTGCGTTGTCAGCGTCAACAGCAGTGAGGCACATTACCACGGTGGCGGCCCAGTCGGGCACGGGATATTGTGGCAGAGGCGCCGCCCCGGGCGCTGAGACTGGGGCTTGTGCATGTGCGGTGTGGTGACCTGCTTGGGACCCCAGGACCCGGGGTGTGGGGCACAGGGCGACGACAGTGCCGGCGGTCCTGCTGCGAGGGTCGGATCGGTGGGGGCAGGCTCGGGGCCACCGATTGGGGAGCTGCCCCCTCACAAGACCAGACGGCCACATCCCCCGCAAATGTCAGGCACGCTGGGCACTGATGGATTGGCGCCGGCATGACGGACCATGGCGGCAGCGCCACGCCAGCATGTTTCACATGCAGGTGAGTCAACAAGCAGCCCAGCTGCTTGCACGGCCCGAATCCGCCCCGCATCTGGCGGTCAGCGTGGGGTGTGTCTAAGCACTCCGAGGACGCTGTGGCAGAAGGCGCACGCACAGAGGCAGACACGCCAAACGATGCTGGTGAGTAGGGCAAAGGCAGGCTCTGGCTCGGCGGCAGGGCCATGAAGTGTGATATATGGGCGTGCCGATCGATGCTTGATAACAATCACATCGATTACAGTAGATCTGTCGCATGTCAACGGTCCGTGACGCTGTCAGCCACAAACAAGTCATTGTCGCGCTTACAGGACTGTGGTGTCAGGTTGGGTCTCATTCAGACCAGCGTATATGTATGGCTTTTGTTTGCGGTAGTGCTGGCGGATTTTCCAGCTGCCTGCTAAGTTACCTGCCGTTGTGCTCTGTATGCATACGCACGTGCCTGTGGATTCGGTTGCAATTGCTGCTCTGGTCGCCGGGTTTTGGCTGCGTTCTTGTCTGTCTTTCACTTTTGTAAGCATGTCTGACTTGCTGTGCAAAAAACTGGGAAAGAGAACGAGCAGACGACGCATGCAGTTGAACACTTGGACAGCGTGTGTCCAACTGAAAAGAGGTGCGTAGAGATTGATCAGCGTGATTGCGGCACCCCCTCTTTTTGAGAGAACTGAAAGCACCCCTGCAGGAGAACATCACAGGAATAGGGTGGTAAGCGTTCCAGCAGCATCCATCCCTGTGTTTGGTGCGAGGCACCAACTTCGGGAGGCTGAGTAGACCTAGGGTTTTGGTTTGAGTGGTATATTATGTAATGCTGTGTTTGCTGTCGATTCCCTTGTGAGCATGATTGCGTTGTTGGCAGCCAGTCATAGAAACAAATCACCTACCTCAGAGATAGAATGCATAACAGCTGGTATTTTATGGTAGCTGTGGTGATCCACACATGCTGTGAATTATGGACTTGCAGATTACACACGACCACGGAAGACAATACGCACACTTGCTACCTGAAGCTGCCGAGCACACACGACACAGTCTACAGATTCGCGGAAGTCAAGCAGCAAATTGGGGTACCTGGGACATCCGGTCGTCTGAAACCGAAGCACGGCAGCCAAATGCATGACATGGTCATCCCAATCCCCGAATCCGACTGCCTGATTCAGCGGCCGGACGTTAAGGGACACTCCTGCAAATGACGTTTGTTCGGCCCGTGCATGTACGAACCTCACGGCCGGATTCCCCCAACCAACCCCGCAATCCCAACTATCATCCCAGGTAAAATGAATGCTTTCAGTGCATTTTGTATTTCCAAGTGATCAGCCAATCGATGTAGGCGTTTCACCACAGGACAAAACAACAAATGTGGTCCACCCCAACGGATACCAGCTGGGTTCGAGCTCAGTCTGCACAATAAAATCGCTGAGACATACACCGGCGCGGTCTGGTGTGGAACAACGAAAGTTTTCTTGCGTATGTTTTTTCCAATGGAAATGTGCACATTGTGCCCTGCCCAGTAAACATGTGCACCGAACATAACACTCGCCTTGCCAGACCAATGCGACCGGGACCAAAAATGTAATACAGCTCAACAACCCTGGCTATGCTGTTAAGTGTCAACCGGCCGCAGAGTGTTATTCAGGAACGTCGGATGGAAAATCAGCAGCTGCTGTGTGCTTCTTCGCTCACCACACAGTCTGTGTGTGGTGAGACACATTGGCTCTCCAGGTCCAAGCTCACTTCAGCCCAAATGCTGCTCCCAACCAATGCAGGTTGGGTAGATGCTGTGCTTTGTCCAAGGACTCGTGTCCATTCTACTTTCACACTGCTCCCTGCTTGGATGCCGTGCTCGCACCCATGTTGTTCTTCACGATGTGAGCAATGAGATGCTTATGTGCCTCGTGCTTACCGCTCAGCAAGCTGCAATGATGATCATGAATGGAGCTGGGCAGCTGCCGCAGATGTCAGCACAAGTGTCCTCGAGGTTGCCCACAGGGAACGGTTGGGGTGCTGGCACAGATGGCACCGCAGACTCTTTTGCCTTGGCACACGTTGCCGCGAAGTGATTGGTGTGCATGCTCTGTGAGTGTGCAGGTTTGCATGCGGCGGTGCTGTCATGGAGGTTGAAGCTTTGTATGTGGAGCGGTATGTTGAGCCGTTGGCACACTGCAGGACTGTCCGACAAGCTCGGATACCTGCCAGACAGTCATGGCGGTGCTCCACGCCCATTGTCTCGGCAACGCAGCTGATGTTGCATTGCACCTCACGAGCTGCACCAAGGCCTCCGTGTACCTCGCTGCAGAGCTCGAGGCGGGCAAGTGTGCAGCGAGGGTGCCAGGAATCCGAGGGGTGAAAAGCAGGAAGGTATCCCCTGAGATAGAAAGGGGTGGATGGGGTGAAATGTGGTCATCGGGCTGCGGGAGCACCTGTGGTAAATGCGCTTAGCACTGCTGGAAACCACGCACGCACGCCCTTGACCCTGGTCAAACCGACACGCGTTCCTTGACAGCACGTGTGTTGCTCGACAACACGTGTGTGAAAGCCGTCAGCGTGAAACAGCCTTGTTCAACCACGAAACCAACCGACTAGCTGTTGCTTTGAACTGCTGTGCCGCGTACGCCAGGCCCCGGGGGAGGTGCGGGCCGTCGGCGCGGGTGACACCGCACGTAGAGATGGCAGCGGGCGGGCGCTGACAGGACTGGAGCGTAGGCCCCGACCGCCGCGGCGCTGTCTGATCCGTGTCAAATTTGGCTGTGTCCATGGCATAGGCTGCATGTTGTGGGGGACACAGGCCCGCGCTGGGGAGGCAACAAGTAACAGGTAACAGGCAGCCCTGCGCGCGCGCGTGCACTTCAGGGCCCTTCCGTTCAAGTGCTGGTACCGTTGGCGTCAACAGCATGCCACGACAGCCGCCATACGGCTTCGCAGGACGCAGCACGCTGCAGCACTGTTCAAAAGGCACGAGACGGATCACTAATTACGGCCCGCAGGCGAGGGTGACGGTTAGCCGACTCTACCACACGCAGCCGAGCCGCACGCAGTCGATTCGGAGCTATGCCGGGCGCCCGCTGCGCCCCTGAACCCACGGGCCACCGGTCACGGAACGCACCTGTGCTCTTGTGGCATTCATAACGCGTCTACCGCGCGTCGCACGATCACGGTGCACCACGATGCGTCTCGATATAATGGGATAGTTTTAATTCGCCATTTGAACCTGCTATGGCTACAGGTGCCTTACATGGCAACGCCCTCCATCGCTCTGACACGGGCGGGGGCCAGCACATGAAATCTCCGCCTCCGTGGGCACGGACTGTGGAATGATCACTTGGGCTGGAACTCGCGCGTCGACCGCCGCGCCAGAATTTGTCGTCGCGACTGCGTCCGTGCCGATCGGCCTGCGACGGGCGCCATGACCGGCCTCTCCGTGCACCGTGGCTGCCCTGGGGTCGCTTTTTGATGGCGCGGGACTCGGGCAACTGTACAGTAGATCCGGCGCGTGACCAGCACGGGTGAGGCCGCACGATTGGCGACCCCCAACTGCTTTCAACACGGGGCAACTGCGCGGAGCACCACGCGCGCGGCGGCGAGGCAGGGGGAAGCGCGCGTGTTCAACAGCAGCAGCGCTCGTCTACTCATAGGTACGGGCGCTTCTGACTTGTCCGAGCGACGGTGTTTTGCCTCCTGCTGCTGAGGGATCAACGTGCTCTGCTGGGCGACAGCGTCGCGGGGATTCGGGTACCGCGCTGGAGGCCAGTACCGCATGCAGAATTGGCAAAGGCCCGCTTCATGGCGCTGAAGGGTGTCGGAATCTGCTGATCAGGCCGGGCGCGTGTAGCCAGGGTGCCCTCGCCGGCGGCTCGGCTCGGCCGGTTCGCCATGGCGCCCGCCTCGCCCGCGCGCGCCCCGCTGGGCTTGGACATCGACAGCATCTGGGAGAACATCGATGCTCCCATGTGGTGTGACTTCACGCGGGACGAGTTCCAGCACCGGCGCAGCGGCTACATCCCCCCGGACACGCCCCCCGAGTGCGATCGATACTTCGAACGCCAGCGACTGAAAGGTGCGCCCGATCGACACGCGTTCTAGAGCGGCTGCTGGCCCGGTCTCGTGGTTGCTTCCGTGTGCAGCTGTGGCGGGCGAGCGGGGTGGCAGACTTGAATGCACAGCTGGGCTGATGACGTGTGATGATGCCGCGAGTCAGTACAGCGTCGCGAACTCTCTGAGCCCAGTGAGCCGGCTCGCTGGCTGCCTCCCAAGGCAAATCCAGATCGCTGCACGCATGTTTCAGCCCCGTGCGGACACCATCCAGCTCGTCTGTCTCATGCTCATTCACTGGTCGTGACACCCGTGTCCCTGCCGCAGTTATGCGGGCTGCCAATCCAAACAAATCATCATCCACGCACAATCCACGCACACAGTATCGCTGCAGATACAGAGACGAGCAGGCTGGACCGACGCGCCGAGGCGATCGTGCGCGTCGGTCGTGTTCCTCTCCACGCGGCATCGTAGCATGTGTCGCCCGTAGAGCGTGGTAAAGCGACGCGCGCCCAGCTTTGTCGCGGCGCGGTTGCGAATTCGTCTTATCGCTCGTGTTCGCGACCGCGATTCAGGCTCTCGCCGAGAACGCTCGCTTGTGCCCGCAACCATTGGCAATGCCGGGGCGGTGGTTACGTCCAATGAGGTGCGTTGGTGGGCACACCTCGAGAAACAATGTAGAATGGCAGGGTCGCATCGGAAGGCTGGCTGGGCGAGCCAGTGCGGCGGAGATGAACTATAGCCCTCGCAAAGTGGGATGACGTGCAGTTTTAGTTCTTGTCGACACTGGTTCCTGGTTCGGCCTGCTTGACAATGTCCTTGCTGGGGGAGATTCCGAAGCATGGATTGGAAATGATGTGGCGTGCTGGCTCGGCTGGCTCTGGCTGTCCGCTTGCCGGCAGGTGCTACAAATGTCAAATAATGCGGGATGGATGTTGACGTACCTGACCTGCACCGCTCAACTGTGCTGCACTTTTCTCTTATTTCCCCGATGTGGCGACCGAGAATTTCCGCGGGCAGAGCGCACGGTTGCCGCTCCGCTCATCTCTCTGGCACGGTGGTTGCCCCAACTGCGTTAAGAGTGTTTCAACGGTCTCGTAGGCGCGTGAGCGAGTGCGAATTTGACGCGCGCGGACGCGTCACACGTCTTCGTGTCACGGTCGACCTTCGAATTCGAACCTGCCTGTCGCGACACGCACGTCCGCCCCCGGCACACGCTAACACGCACGTGTCGACTCAGCGCGTCGATCCCGGCCCGGAATCCCCAGCAGCACGGAATCGCCTGTCCTCGCTCTCAACCGTCCCGCTCTTGACGTCAGATGCTAACCGTCACGGCCCGTGCATGCGCAGCTGCATGCAGCCCGCGGTTTTGACGGCATCCAGTTTCTCCTGGAGTTTGCACGCCGACGTCCGGTATTAGCCAACCAACAAATGCGTTGCGTTATTGCCCATCATCGCCGAGCCGTTAAGGCGCGCCTCGTGGTCACATGACCGAGCACTTCGCCCACGGGCGCAGCTGCAACTCCCGCTTCACTCAAACGTACCCGCACGCCGCACATGACAACGATGCTGCCGTTCAATGCCGGCTTGCCGTGCATCTGAGATAATCGTCTAAAAAAACTAAGCACGCCGTCTGTTCAGATTCCGTTCCGTTGACGTTGCGTCTTGGTACCCCCGCAGGACACGCAGCCCAGAACCTCTGCAACGAGGAGCCCAGGGCGTGCTCGTCCCACGGCCAGGCCTGCCCGAAGCCCTGCACCACAGAGCAGAGCTCCCCGGCCAGCGACTGCGGCAGCTCGTGTGCCGCGGAGATGCAGAAGGAGCAGATCGCGCCGAATCACGCCGAGCAGCCGCGGCACCCGCTCTGGCTGAAGCCCACGAGCGTGCGCAACGCGGCCGCAGCGGGACGCGCCGGAAACGACAAGAAGCACGGCAAGGGTAAGGCGGCGCGCGACATCTCCGCCGTCGTGGCCGCGGCGAACCGGACACAGCCGGATTCGCGCGACCAGGCGCTCATGGACATGCCGCTCTCCGCGCGGGGGCGGCTGCAGACCAGCGGCAAATCTCAGACGTCCTCGCGAACAGCAGCACAAGCGCACCGACCCACTACAGCTGCCGTCAAGGCGTGTATCCATATCTGTAGTGTCGAGCACGACGACGCTTCGGAATGTGCCTGGTGAAGTGCTGCATGCATACCGACTCCACTTTTGCGGAGAATCGCAGTTTTTTGGGCCTAGAATGAGTTGTCCAATCCCCTACGTCTTATGGTCATCCCTCAGGGCGCGCGTTTGCTGCCTGTAGCATCACTCACCAGCGAGCTTGTGTTCAGCCGCGCTGTCCTCCGCAACGAGGCCAGCTTATAGTCCAAGATGTGCGTGTACAGTGCATCCGCATGCTGTGTTCATTTCCTTCCGGCCTCACAGCCGATGTGCATGCGCTTGGCCAAGCTTGGCGGTAGCAGTAAGCACCTCGATTGCGGTGTCAAGCAAGGTCTACTACTAGCAGTCTCCGCAATGTGGTGGAAGCCACTGGCCAGTGCATGGCGAGCTTCTGCTGCAGGTTGCAGATGGAACTTCCGTACCTTGCTGTGGTATATACACCGGGCCAGCACTAATCACGTTTCAATTCAATAACGCCTGTTGACAGCCGTCGTTTGAGCTGTGCGTCACTAGCACCCATTTTTGAAATGGATAGTTTCCCGATTGGGTCGCGTCATAGAAGCTCTCATCCACGAAGCTGGAAGGGCTTGTCATGTGTCATGTGTGTCTCACTGGCATGGCTCAGCTGCATGTTGCGAAGCAGCTATCATGTTCCCAGTGCAAAACGCACGCAATCAATTGCCCTCGGCTGCAGGTGCCGCCGCCTCAGCTCACGGTGCCACTGGCGGAGCTCACTCCCGACGTGCTTACCCCGGGCAGCGGACCCGGAAGCAAGTCTGCAGGGACGCCCAACAGCGGCCTGGACGCCAAGGCCTCGGGCACGCCGAGTGTGAGCCTTGAGCCGAAGCCGGCGGTGAGTCCCATGGCGCGGCTGACGGCCGGCGTGCGTGGGCTGTTCAGCAGGCCGAACTCCACGTCGCGGTCCACGGGCATCAGCTCTCAGCTGATTGCAGATGGTGGAATGCCCAAGACGAACAATGCTGCTTCACAGGTGTGAATCGCGTTGTGGGGCCTGTGCCTGTGTGTGGGCACTTAGCTCAGCGCCTATTCCTTTGTGTGCGGTTCTGTGTGCTCTGTGGGGGTTGGCCTTACATGTGCTTGCGTGTATCCTTTCCACGAAAGCTGGTGTGGTTGATCCATCAGATGTGCAGGCATGTGCTGACACACGCTTGTGGAGTTGCACTTGTGGCGGGTGTTTGCATAGTATCCTTGGCATGCTTTCGTGTGCTTCGGTTGTAGTCACAGGTTGGCGAATCTGACTGGAGTGTCTCTGGCTGATGATGCTTGTTTTAGACGGTCTACAATCGCCTTGAATGTGGCACCCCTTGCATGAGTTTGCAGTATCGTTCTGCTTCTATTGTTACAGGGCATGGTTTCTACAGCTTGCCGCTGTCGTCACTTCAATTTCTTAGCGCATCATGCAATTCTTAGCACTGGGGGCGGCATGTGCAGGAGTTTAGCGGTGAAACAGATCCGTCTGCGGCATCTGGACCGTCATCCTCAGCCGCACGTGCGCCCCGCAGCCCAAGCACCATGAGCGTGAAGGAGAAAATTCACATGCATGAGGCGATTGTCAGGTCCAGCAGCCAGAAGCTGGGACGTACGGGCAGTCAGGAGGGTCCGCGGCGAACCGTGTCCGCATCCACACACGGCTCCACCGGCAAAGCAGGCGTTGTTCAGCAGACCTCTGACACAGGTGTGTTAGGTCTGGCGGTGTTGTGTGCAACTGCCCTGCACACACCACCGCCCTGCCCTGCACACAGCACCGCCCTACCCTGGTGGTGCAACAAATTGTGCTTCCTCTGGCCAGATTGTTGCACGCAAGGGTTTAGCTCGCTCTGGTAGGCATTGCAATTTGTTTATGGAGTGGGTTGGACAATTTGTGCTGAGCCTTGCTGTGGGGGCGTTTAACAGTACAAGCACAGTGGGCCACGAGTTAGGGTTGAAAAGGGCGTTCATGATCTGTGCCTGTGCTGTGTTATTTTGGCAGGACTCTACACCCACGGTCTCTGTGGCCACCAGCTGCTATCTTGTATTTCAGGGCACCGTCGCTCGTCGCTCGCAAGCCAAGTGCTTTGTTGGTATTGGCATGATACCATAGGTGTTTTCAGGCGTTTCCTTTGATGAATGGTACCTTGTATATTATTTGTGTAACCAATCCATCAACTCAATGAACTCACACATCAATCCAGTTTGCCTGGGCATCTGGTGCAAATGCTTCCACTGGAGCTGTTTGTGTAGCTAGTTGGTGGTGATTCAGACCATTTTGGCACTCTTCGGCTCGGTTGTGCTGTCTGCGCTGCTGGTTTGGTTGCTGCAGGTTCTCATGCCACTGTGCAGTAGCTGTTATCCGTATGCCGCGGCGCTCATGCAGGGTCGGGTAGGGATCGAAGTGAGCCCATCAGCAAGGGAAGCACAGACGTACCTGGAGAGGAGCCGGAAGTCCAGTCTGCGCCCGTGGAGCCGCCTCGCCGCCGCTCAGTGTCCGCTCATCCAACGCCCACCAGCGCTGCACGCGCACGACAGGCGGCTCATGAAGACGTTCACCGCAGCATGCAATGCAAGCGCGTGCTTTCTGGCGCTGCCGTTGATGCGCTCAGGCTTGGGTGGCGGGCGAGATGCGGACGGGCCGGTGGCGGCGGCTGGGTCGCGGGGAAGGGAATGGATGCCTGGTGCTGCCGGTGGGGGCATGCACGGCACGCGACAGCAGGCGGGGCGCAAAGCTGAGCTGACAGCCAAAGAGGCCGGCCGGGAAACTGCTTTCCGGGATATTCGTGGCACGTTCCAGTCAAGGTATGCTTCGCTGTATGTGTTTCCCGTGGTTGGTGTGCGTGCGTCAGAAATGTGGAGGGGTGACGGTGAATCGAAGGCGTTGTCTGGCTGGTACTGTGGCTGTGGTGTATATTTCGGGAGCCTCCGAGTCCATCTTGGAACTCAGAGAATGTCACGCGTTTCTGGCGTCCATGCAGGCACCCTAAATCCCTGGATCGCCTGGCGCAGCCTAAGCGCGCAGTTGGCCTCACCACGGAAGAGCGCCGCATGCAAGCCGCACAGGCGGAGGCGCAGACGTTTAAGGCCAAGTCCCACAAGAACCAGAAGAAGTGGGAGACCATAAAGACGCGCGGCACAGGCAGCTCCGTGTCCACACCACGAGACCACTACAGTAAGCACTCGGGCTCTTCCGGGCCACGCTCAGCCACCAACCCTCTGCAGTCTACAGCATCCATCTCTGGCGCATCGCCCAGCCCAAGGCCTCCCACAGGCTGCAACGTCTCACACAAGGCCCTTGCCACTCGAAGTGTGCGTGTGTCGAGTACTCATTCGGTGGCTACAGGCGCCACCACGCCGCGCTTGTCCGGTGGTGTAGCATCCGTGAGCAGTGATGCACCTGTGGCGACGGTGATTGAGAAGCGTGACCTGTTCGACCCCGCAGCGCGGCCGTCGCCGAGCGCGGTGCCACGTGCTCTTCTTTCACACGGCAGCTCGTGCGCAAGCACCTGCAATGCGCTCGGCCCGGTTGGGCCTGTCTCAGTGGGCTCGGCTGGGATCGGTGCTGGGGACGGCGGCCCAGGTGCGGCAGACGTCGTTCTGGCTGCGTGCCAGTGCAAGATTTTGTTATGACTTTCAAGATAATGTCCGTGCTGAATGTTGCCGTTTTCTCGGTGTTTGTTTCAACGCTGCTGTGTGTGGCCTCAGGGGTTGGTCGTGCTGAGCCAAGGGCAGTGCTCTGATACCTCATTGTGCATGTGCGCAAGCGTCCCACAAGCCCTCACACTGTCTGTGGTATGTTTTCGACTCCTTGCTTGTCTGGGCTGCTGACTGGCTCCCTCAATGGACATGCTGATCGAACGACTTGCAACCAACTTGGCATGCTGCCGATCAAATTCAATCAGTAGTAAGTCTCACACGGGCGCTGACGGGTTGCTTGCATGCTTTTGTAGGCACAATGGATTCGATCAGCAGCGCACCTGGTGACACAATGGGCAGCCCCGTGGTTGTGAAAGGTGGCCGGAAGGCGCTGGACAGGGTACCGATTCCTGAGGCACCTGCTAGCCAGGAGACGACGACAACAGCGGCGCCTGCCACGACACCCTTCGCAGATGTTAGCCCCATGCAGGACGTCACGGGCTACTGCTGCCACGTCGGGTCTGCAGAGCCTGTGACCAGCCATCCTGTGAAGAGTGTGGGGACTGAGCATCCTGCAGCATCTGATGGTGTCAGTGCCAGCCACGAGTTGACAAGCAAACTGACCAGAGGGGATACTACAGGGCTGGAGGGCGCGTGTGGAAGCCCTTTGTCAGCTTCTGGAGGTATGCTGTGACGTTCAGCTGGCGTGTTTTTTGTGGCAGGATCATATGTTCATGATGTCGGGCTGCAGGAGGGGGGCACTCATGTAGTACATGAAGCATTCAGTAGGTGCCAACCGCTCACATTGTCTCTCTCTCTCTCTCTCTCTCACACACACACACACACACACACAATCTGCCACTCTGTCTCTCTCTTTCTTTCTCTCTCTCTCCATGTCTCTCTTCCACTCCCCCTTCCCTGTCAGAACGTGTGTGATGGAGTTCTGGGTCTTGCCCAAGTCTCTTTCCATTGACAGCAGTCCTGTCCGTTCATGTGCATTGCCCGCTGGACTGTTGTCCTGCCCCTTTCTGGTGAACGCGCATCTTGTCATGGGTATGAGCCATTAGTGGTGTACACCTCTGCGTGTGCGCCTGGCGCGGTGTGATGCTATACAGCTGCTTGCATGTGCTTGATTTAGAGCCATGCTGTCTTGTTTGTCACGGTATTCTGAACGTTCCCCGGAAACCTTGGCCCAGTTGTTTGCATGTCAACGCGCCGTGTTTGTGCAGCATCGAGCAGCGCGAGCCTCTCGCGCTCCCGTGGCCCATTGGCCATAGGCACAGCTGCCCTGAGTGGCATGCGCCGAGTCTTCAGTGGAATGCGTTTGCGCCCCAACTCCAAGGATGGTGCCGACCGCTCCGCCTCCAAGTCCACCAGCTCCCCTGCCAGCCGAACGCCCACACGGGCTGCCGTCGCTGCAGTTGTGCCGCAGCCGCTGCCGCCAGCACGCTGCGAGAGCGAGGGGCCCAGCTGCAGGCCAGCTGCCGGCCGTAACGGTGACGCCAGCAATGCGTTAGCGGCCACTGGACAGGGAGCTCAAGGTGCCTCGGAACGTGAACCGCAGGTGTGTTGCCAGAATGCATAGGCAGCTCCGGCCCAGCCCTGTGTAGATGTGCCGGGGTCTGGTGTCGCGGCTGTTTGGGCAGATGTTGTGATTTGCTGAACGATGAACTGGTGAAACTGCTATGAATGGCCTTGTCTTGTGTGCTTGATGCTGAAGTCGCGGATGCGGACATGTACACTCCCTGGCAATCGGTGTGCAACGAGTTTCAGGCTGGTGGCGCCCTGCTGGCCATGATATGGGGTGCGGAGCATATTTGACGGAGGTATGGTGAGAGTTGGCGGCGTTGTCGCAACACATGGCTTGCATATGCTGATCCAATGTCAAAATGTTTTGAATCCCCTGTCGAGTGAGCTGTTCGTGCGTTGAATCTACCTGATTTGGCGACCACGCGCTCGGGTACTACGTGTGCCTGTTGCGAACCGTTGCACGCTTCAGGTTGCATAATTACTGCGGTCTGGCCGTGGATTGTTCACGCGTGCCATGCTCAGTGCTTATCGCATTGTTGATGTTTGCTCAGCGACTGGAGCGATTCTGGTGGCATCGGGATCCAATGTGCATTGTGTGGAGCTGGGAGGTCACTTAGATAGTTAGCTTCTAGACGCGTGGCTGAGGCTGTTCTGTGCGTAGATATCGCGCGAGCGGGACGTTGCCGTCGCGAGTGAAGGTCCGCGCACGTTCGTACTCTCGCAAGGCAGTACGGTGCATGGCATCTGGTTGGAGGCACCGTCGGCCGTGACGCGCAGCGCGTGCACGTCGAAGCATTTGCAGAAGTCGCAAAAAGCCAAGCCGCGTGGCGAGGTATGGAGCAGCACGTCACGGGTCAGGGCCGTGACGTCGCTGCGTGTGTTCGTTCTCGGGCGTGTAGCGGCGGTCCGATGTTGTGGGCGTTTTGATCGTTACAAGTGACTCTGGTTGTGTCCGTTGAGCGTCTCTTTGTTCCCGTGGCCTCTGCTTGTACGGTGTCGGTATTTCTGTGCTGCATGGCGTTCTTGGTCGCTCGTTCATGCAGCCGGGCATTTGTTGAAGAGCGATTCGCCCTGCGTGACTGTGGCTGGCTGTATGTGCTACGGGAGTTTTCTGGGTCACTGCAAGGGAGCTGAGTTTGCCCCAGTTGTGACCACAACTGTGTTGTGTGGATGTGGTGGTTTTCTGTCCTTCTGGTGCCGTAATCGTTGGGTGTTAAAGTCCGTTTGGTAGTCCGTTTGGATGTGCATCCGTGAAAGTCCGTTTGGTAGAGCACTGTCCGTCTGTGCTCGCCCTGTGGACTGCTGCTGGGTCTGTCATCTGTGTCCTGTTAAGGATTCAGTCATCCAAGGCTGTATCAACCAGGCCATCTGAACTAGTCCGTGTGGCGCGTCCTTGCTGCTCTTGATTGTGGTTTGTGTAATGTTTGAGTCAGCAGTTGGGCAGCCCTTGCTGGCTGCTTGTGTCGTCTGTGTCTTTCTCTGTAGCTGTGACGGTCGTGTCTGCTGTTCTTTGTATGTCGACTGCTGCTTGTGTATGCGTCTATCAACTGCATCCATGTGGGCTCCGCACCAGTCGCTGTGCACCTCAACGAGGTCTCACAGTCCCCTCGTTGAGCTGCCTTGCCGCGTCGGCTTCAGCTGCCGTTGCACCCGCCCGAGTGCGCCTGCTGTCCGTAGATGATGAAATCCGACCCCGGTAGCAACTCTGTGAAGCGCCCGCGCGCACGTGTCCTATCGCAGAGGCAGCCAACTGCTACGCGCGCGACGCTCGCAAGGGGCAGTGCCTCGTCGACAAGCGAGGCTCATGTACGAGAGCAGAAAGGAAAGGCCGCCGATCGGAAGACGAATGGGCAACTCGCAGAGGTGTGGGTGCATGGTAGTGACCGGCAGCAGTCTAGCTCTGCTGCCGTCAGCATTTGCGACGTCGTCTCTGCTAGCCTCGGTCGCGTTTGCCGCCGTCGTGCAATGGAGTGGACAGTGGTCCCGTCTTCATCGGCAAGGTTGTGCTTGTGCGGTTTGGTCGTAAATCCGCGGCTGCGATAGTGCGCGTGGTGGTTTGGGTGCGCCCATGGATGTTTCATACGCTCAATTGCCTGTCATCTGTTACAGGAGGATTGCAGTGCATGGATGCCAATGGTGGATGGCTGGCGTGCATGTGTGTGTGTGTGTATGTGTGTGTGTGTGTGTGTGTGTGTGTGTGTGTGTGTGTGTGTGTGTGTGTGTGTGTCGGCTGCCCTACTCGTTGTTTCTTTGAACACCAGTGTGTGCTACAACCGTTGTTGCATACATGCATCCAGGTGCGTCAGTTGGGCAACCCATGGCTGGGCCTGGCCTTGCTGCTGCTCCGTTTGACTGTGTTTGCTGGACGCCACACACTTATCGCTTCCCTGGATGTGATGAATTCTGGTCGACTGGAGGCGTGCTTGTGCATTTCTTGTGGAGAGTGGTTGTGGCATTTGGTGGATTTGATGGTGTGCATCTTGATTGCGGTTATTACTTGGGAACTGTACGCTCGTGGCCAGTAGTGCCGATTTCGCTCTGTGCACATGCATGCACTGGTCTCTGGAAAAAGTGTGCTCCATTATGCGTCCGGCTGTCTCTCTTCGGCATAAGCATTAACCTCTTCTACAGCCTCATTTGTTTGATTCTGCGTGCCTCGCGGTTTATGTTTTTACCCATTCCTGTCTGTGTCCTATCATGCTACGCGGAGCATGTTGCTTAGTTAATCCGCACCGCTTGGCCTACTTCTGTGTGCTGCCGACACAGTGTGGGTGTGTACGGGTGACCCGTTCGGCTCTGTTGACGGTCTTGCTCATCTGCAGTCCAAGCGCACAATGCGTCGCACTCAGGTGCAGCCACCACACAAGGCGGGCCCAACCAGCTCCGACAGCACCAAAGGCCTGGACGCCACGAACCCAGCAGCCCTGCATGACCACGCTCGTACGGGGCCCTCCTCAGACCGCCCGCTCCGCCACAAGCCTGTGCTGGCACCTGGTAGCAGTTCCGCCCCTCCGAGTCAGCGCCCCACACGCTCAGCTGGTGCCGTGGCAACCCCGAGCTCCCAACCGGGCAAACGCGCCGTTGGAGATGGGGGCGGGTCCCTGGCCGCGATGGCCGCGGACCGCCGTGCACCACCCGGGAAGTGGCTCTCCGTGCGTGAGCAGGCGGCGATGTTTGAGCAGCGCGGCCGATCTGCTGCATCGCCCCACCACACGCGTTCGACGACTGTGCGGCCTACGCCAACGAGCGGCAAGTCGACACAGGTGCTGCCATTTAACCTGCTGAGCGATACACGCACGCGGCCGCCGCGCTACAAGAGCCGGGAGCAGATTGAAAAGGAGGAGGCAGAGGCCTTCGAGGCGGAGATGCGGTCGAAGCAGACAAAGAGCCGGACCAGGTGTGGGTGTGTGGTACTGCATGGCAGCTGCCGTGCGTACCCTTTGCATAGTGTAGGGTTGGCGCTGGCGATATTTTCACCTCTAGCTGTTCGCTGGCCATGTCTACAGCTCATGTCCTTTCGTTTGCTGTCCTACCCGGACACACCATTGCTCTAGAAGTGTGCTTGTGA
>JAYMFU010043356.1:0-15308 GCA_036784835.1 Phaeophila floridearum
TTCGGTGAACAGCCAGTGCTGACTGGATCATGGTATGCCAGTAAGTCTACCCCGGAACCCGTACCATTGTGACATGCATGCTTTTCTGGCCTTGCGCTTTGGTGCTCCCTGTCTTTCGCTTCTGTGACATGCATTTCCAATGTTCGGAGGTGACGATCGATGCCTTCCAGCACCTTGAAGGTGACGCGACACATGCCCATAATCAAACTGGCTAATTCAACCGGTCCAGAACCAAGCCGAACAAGCTCTAATGAGCATGAAAGAGCATGTTTTGTGTTCCAACACTAAAATGCACACGCTTTGCACGAGCACCTAGACTTAAAGGTTAAGAGGAAGTGGTGCGCTGTGTGTCGTTCAGGACAGACAGGAGTAGACCTATAAGATTACAGTTCAACATGTTGACCCGCAAGCTCAGGTTAACATAGGTATTTAAAGGTGTAAGTTTCTACGTCTACTGACTTGAACAATTGGCAATAGTTAAAGTCACTTATCCTGGTACATCTTTGATGCCGCTGGAAGTCACCACTACAGCACACTGTCCATGCCTGTGCTCAACTCTCATCACTGCTCCGAGTGCTTCGCCTGTGAGCGGCATCGCCCTCGTGCTGCATGTTCTGCTTCGTGGGCAGGCCGGTGACACTTGCCGGCATTGACGCAAGCCTGCATGCATCTCTGCAGGTGATCGGCAACTGAGGAAAGCAACCGTTGTGGGGGCACAGCAGACAATGAGCTGGGTGCAGCAGCAGCAGGGATGGGCAACACGTATGCAGCAAGCGTGCACACAGCCACCGATGGCACACAGCTCTCCGACGCGTCGGGCAATGGAAAGCACACAACGCACGCAGTTGTACTTTCATCCGTTTCACCATCTTGTACGCGCCGACAGCCCCACACCCACTACGAACACCCCACGTGCAGCAGCTGAATTCGTGCCAGATGTCAACCGCGTCAGTGGGACCAACCACAACCCTCCATCCGGCCCCTGTGCTTTAAATCACTACCAGAAGCCGCAGATCAAGATATGATTTGCAAACATGCAAAGGCACACGTTGGCAAATGAGTATCTAAAACGTGGAGTTCTGCCACTGGCTGAATTGTGTGGTGCCGAACAAGAGGCCGAGCCAACTCAGCAGCACGTACAGCAGGTCGCACCTGCACAGCAACGTGGACACAGCCACCAGTCCAGGTGATTCATCTAACATCGATCGCGATGCGATCAGATACCCACTCGCGAATGCAGGCTTCATTCATTGCGGGGTGAATGCTCATACTTGTGAGCGCGGAAAGGGCCGTCAAGTGGCAGGCAAGCCCTTGAATTGCCAAATTGCCCACACACTTGGACAAGTCCAGCTCTGCGATGCGGCTACATATTTTTGTGCCTCAGCCCCGAGCTGCTCGAGATGAGTCAGCGCAGCACCCAACACGGCCTGCCCTTCCTTCCCTGGCAGTGAATTGCAATCCAGGACCAAGCATGTGAGGTTTGTGATTGCTGGGAACACCTGTGCCTGCACAGCCGCAACCATGTCATTGGTCAACTGCTGCAAGACATGCATGGGGGCATCCATTGCACAGTGCGAGACATGCACACGTGGCACCAGCATCAGGGAGGTAGAGCTGTGCCTGTGAGCTTAGCCCAGCATGGCAGCGTGCTGTAGGTCTGCTGTCTTTCACGGGTTGCATTCGCCTCAACGCTCGGCAGCCAGAGCTGGAACCTGCTGCTCCATACTGTCAGCCATCTCTTGACCGTAGCATGCCCATCGCAGAGGGGCAGAACCCCCCAGACTGTGGACATGCATATGTGCGGCGACACCAGCCAGAGGACCTTTTAAGATCCTTCAACATTGCATACATCACGCTCAATTGGCGCTTTGACCACCTGGGTGGTGGCCGCTGAGGCACTCGTGTGCATGTATCTAGCATGGCAGACACACCTGCACATCTTTCATGTATAGGTAAGGACTCCTACAACGGCGTTGCCTCCTAAGTTCACATGGACTGGGAGGCTTCCCGACTGTGCGGGCAAGCATTCAACACATCCCAGCAAGCAGTGGTGCACAGGATGCATGGGGAAGTGAAATCAGTAGCACGGCCTAAGTGCATCATGTACCAGTGGAGGGTGCAAGGCCGGTGCACCACGCGCCACTTGACGTGTTGTATCCACATCCACGATGGCTGCAGTGCAAGGCAACTCATGAGGTGAAGGTCACGGGGCTCGGATCGCCGCGCACCAGCTCCTTTGCATCCCTTTCATCCATGCCATATTTCCCAAGCTCCAGGTGTTCCAAGAATGGCAGGCGTCGCAGCGCAGGCGCCAGGTGGATCACACATTGCATGGACTCGGTGCGCCCAATGTTGAGACGCGTCAATTTGGTCAGGGCTGTCAGGGCGTCCGCAAGCGCCCTTGACCCTTCAACACTCTGTAGTGTCACAACAAGCTCCTCCAGGTGCGACAGCGCCTGCCAAGTCACAAGTGAGTCAGACATGTGTCAAGCCGCGACCCCACGGCCACTCACGCGTGGTTTAACCAAAACCGGTGAACTCTCTGGAACAGATTCTGGCCCAAGCTGCACACGGAGTGCAAGGCTGGAGCGACGCATGCACCTTTGTTTGCATTGCGAAAGCAACTCAGGAGCATGTACGAACGGTGATGTCGAGGACGGTGTTGGACCCTGGGTCATGCATTGTTACAGACGACCCAGTATCCCAAGCGGAGACAGATGCAACCGGGGCATCGTGTCAAACACTTGCTCCTGATCAGGCAACAAGTAGGTGCCAGCAACAAGTGTTGCCCTGATGGCACAGCCCACCACACAGCATCGTTCCAGGGCTGTGACTCAGCAGCATGGACGTGCAACTGCTGCTCGGGCAGAAAACGTACCATCGCCTGGACCAGAAACAGCTCGCGTACTGTTCGCACAGTGAGCGCCACGTGCATGCGTAGACGAAAAATAACTGTGAATGAATGATCCAATGGGGCCGAAAATTTTTCTGCAGACGAACGCACTCGCGCTGTCACTACCAATGTTTGTGCCAGCAAGACAGTTCTGTGCCGGATGCAGGCGCATATGGTAGCCAATTGCGGTCAGCGCGCCCAGGTTCGGGTTGCTGTGCAGGCGCCCTTTGCTGGGACAGGGGATGGGACTGTACATGTGTATATATCCCCGGTTGCTATGAGTACGACAGGCGGCCGAGCCTTGGAGTGCATGATAACTTGAAGCAGCTCTGCACATGCAAGCCCCATGGCGCAGAGCAGAGTCAAGCTCATTGGATGGCCTTTGAATGTGAGACACCCTCTACACATGAACTCTTCTACTCGTGTCAACAGGCAAGGGGTCTTGGAACATGCGGACACGACGCCACAGGCAGGGGCGGCACAGGATTCTTTGGCGCAAAGCACAGAGACGCTCATCGGAGTTACGCATCGACGAATAAATGCTACAGCACACGCAGAAGCTGGTTTGGCTGGTTGTCACTTGCACGCATGTGTTTTGGGCCTTCTGTGTGAGCATGCGGCATGTCACAATAACCTGTCTGTCAACATCACACTTTCTGCTTCCATCAACCAACAGCAGTTGATGCACGTGCTCATCAACCAGGGTTGGTGATATTCAACTAGGCGAACCAACATCGGCTAGGTGGCTTGCGCCACAGCAACAGTATCGTTTGGCTGTATCTGGGGCTCCAACATTGTGTCATACGTCCATACACATGGCTGTACGATGCTGCACAGTGGCTTGAGCGCACCCTGAGGGCTGGAGCCAGGCCAGCTATGCCTTTGTCTTCTAGCCAGTTGCGTCCGATGTCCAGTGAAACTAGAGAGGTGGCAGTTTTCAAGAAATACACAAGCTCCACAGCGCCTTGGGGCCCGATACCACTGTGCCCCAGGTTGAGTTTGCGCAGCTGAGAAAGAGCCTGCATGTCGGAGTGGTCCAGAGTGCGGTGCGGTGATGGGAACAAGGGGCGGGTCCATGGGCCAACAACTACGCATGTATCAGCACCTACGCGTACACATGCAAGTGCGAGTGTGTTTGTCGGGGTTCCATCTGTGGCCTACAAGGCAGCGCGCGGGCAGCATAGCACAGAGTGCACAGAGCTGATGGGATTAGCACCTTTAGGTCAGGCACCAGGGACTGCGTGCCAGGTGCACGCAGGAGATTGTCACTGAGGTTGAGAGCAGTCAAAGCAGTGAGGGACACTATGTGGCGCACAAGCTCCGCAAGCCCTTCAGGCCCAATGAAGTTGCAGCTGAGGCTCAAGTCTTGCATGTGAAGCAAGCCCTGCACTTCAGCCCTGCTTCAGGTCACCCAGACGGTTGTTCATGGAAGAAATCTGTGTGAACTGGACTGTGCAGCACACACGCAGGGCTTACTTGATAGCAGGCAAGTGGTTTCACATGTGTGGCCACTGGTACCCACTGGTAAACTGGATCAACATGAACTCACAGTGGCCCAGCCTTGGATATTGAACATCGGAAGTGCACAAGAAATCTGGCACCTCAAAATCAGAACCTTTTAAACCTTGGAAGACAGCACTTCACATCCTTGCAACGGGCATCTTTGACTGCCTGATTGATGTGTGCATGCCTGGGCCTTCAATTTCAGAACCACAGGCATTCCGTGCCGTCACTTGCTGCTCAAGTGCCGGCCACTACTGCCTGTTGAGCCGGTAAATGTGCACACAGCGCAGCAAGGGCGGAGTACAGTTTCACGCTTGCCAAGGTGCGGCCGCAGAATCTGTGTAATACACAATGCCCACCAACACAGGCCCTCACACGACTGATCGAGCCACGCCTGCCGCCCAGCTTCAAGAGCAGGAGGATTTTCAGGAACCAAAACCGATGTGCAGTTACACAGAAACTGATTATATGCAGGTAGTGACAGACCGGACCTTGATGGCTGGTGCAATGGCACACATGCCAGCATCACGGAGGTTGTTGCGGTCAAGGTTGAGTGCAGTCAGCAAGGGCCAAGTCCGCAAGGCACCCGCCACCTGGCGAGCTTCATCAACGTCGATGTCATTCGCAGCCAGATCCACAGCGACAAGGTCCTGCAGTACCTGCCATGCGATGTCGGCCCGTAGAATGAGCGCACATGTATGATCCATCCCCGTGGAGCATCAAGTGGTGCCAGCACATGGGCCCATCTGGTGCTCACACACTCTCTCACACACACACACACACACACACACACACACACACACACACACACACACAGACACAGACACAGACACAGACACACACACAGATACACACACCCCGCATGCAGGGTGTACAAAATTGTACCGATGCAGGCCAGGCAACCACGCGTGGAACTTGCAAAGTAGAGCAGCAAAACGCATGCATAGTAGTTGTGTCACCACGGCACATTGGCAGCCTGACGTACCCCTCAAAGCAAGATACAAGCACGTGCTTACAGGGTTACGCACACGCACGCCACAAAGTGATCATCCATTCCGACAACTCAATTGAAAATGCAAGCTGTGACCGCACTTGCATTCCATGGCCATTTCCACATCTGATTGTAAGGTTCTGTTGTCACCAGACCACACGTGACTCAAAGAAAGGCGGCACTAGACAGCCTCGCCCCACATCCCCATGAAACTGCTGTTCATACCTTGGCGCGGTTGTGCCCACAATTGGCAGCAATCCAGCTTGCATGCAAGCTCGAAATCATCGATGCAACAGATGCAGACCCCACAGCGCACAACCCAGATTGTCGCTCCAAAATCATGAACCGAGTGAGCGTACCACGGAGTATGTGTGCACAGCAGTCCGCAGCACAAACATGCAACAAGATAACAGGCCGCACCTTGATGGACGCCGCAAGGGCCACAATGCCAGCACCTCCCAACCCATTGCGCCCGACGCCCAGCGTGTGAAGGTGCCGCATTCCACCAAGAGCGCCCGCCAGCGCATACACCCCGACCCTGCCAATTCCGTTGTCTCCGATACCCAGCGCAGTGACTCTCGGCAATGCATTCACCAGGCTGGCTGCACCTTGAGCACAAACGCCATTCTGTGTGACCGAGACCATCTCGAGCAGCTGGAGAGAGCACAAGCCCTGCACCAAACAAGAACGCTACGCAAACCAATCGCTGATAAGCCAGCTGGGGCCACAACATGCTAGCACCAGCAGGTCGCAAGGCAGAAAACGTGCGAAGGCATTTGGAAGTGCATGGCATGCGACCGGCTGGTTGCGCTGGTTGACAGAACACAAACACAGATGCTGAGTCGAACCCAGTTGCAGAAAGCAACACGTGTGCATTAAGACACCTCAACTCCGCAACAGGTCAGTCCCACGTCTGCATGTGAATCAAACACAGAACATACACCCCACACGAACATCTAGACCATGCAGTGGTCGTATGATCGGAGTGTCTGTGTGCATGACTTATCGTGTGTGTGTGTGTGTGTGTGTGTGTGTGTGTGTGTGTGTGTGTGTGTGTGTGTGTGTGTTTGCACGCGCGCCTATCACACTCTCCCACTCCATCTGTGTCTGTGGATGCAAGTGCAGTACAGAACTGTAAGCATGCGGCGCGAACCTTTACTATAGCAGCCATGCCAGGGGTGCCCAGGTAATTTTTATGGAATCCCAATGCCGTCAATGCTGTCAAAGACGCGAGGTGGGGTGAAAGCTCCTCTGCACCATCTACGCCGATGTATACCCGAAAAAGCTCAAGGCGCTGCAGAGCAAGCAGTTGACGAATCATGAGGGCAGTGTCGCATGGGGCCCTTCCAGCCACACGCAGTCCAGTGACAGCCCCAACACGAGACGGCCTGGGGTTATCCAGGATCTGGATGCTGTGGGGCAAGTCGAAGAGAGGTACCCGTGCCTGCATGTCAACGGGGTATTCACACGTGCTTTGCCATCATGGCACCAGGCAACCAACATTCAGCAATGCACTCGCGACAAGAATGGAGGTTGACATGCCTGAGACAAGGGCCAAAGCACGAGCCCTTGACAGCACATTGGAATTCAACATGGTAACATCCGTGATTGATGCATTCTGTTCACTTGCACGCATGCACACAAGTGAGGCTTGCTTGCTGGTATTTCTGGACGTGGATGCAGACTGCAGGAGCAACACCACGGGGCAGTAATGAGTAGGCAGCAACCGCACGTGTCTTGACAGCAATACCAGCCCTTCTGCCTCAGGGTCACCCGCTTCTCTTATCAGCAACTGCACATCAACAGTTCAAAAGTGAGCCTGTGTCCCACACTGTCCTCTGGCAAATCATTTTGCAAAGGACCAGCAAAGGGCAATGAAGTACGAAATCTCTACGCGTTGTGGCTTGGCTACTGGAACCACAGGCTTCGCCGTTGCAGCCCCAAATCCACTTGCATGTCAACCTTCCACAGCCCAAAATGACATGTGTTCAAAATTCTGGTGCACTTTTGGGTGTTGTTTGGCATACCTGCATGAGAGTCGGCTGCTGCACGTCATGCTCTGCCCCAAGCTGCTCTAGTTGGCTGGCGCACCAGCCCGCGTCTGAATTATCTTGCCCGTACTCGACAGCCAGCAATGGGGCCGCAGCACTCAACACCTCCCTGGCCACACCTGTCTCCCCCAGCTGCAGCAAGCTCTTTGCAAGAAGCGGCATGCACCTCAGCGAGTCCGGGTCCCGCCATCCATACTGTTCTTGGCATGCCCTCAGCGCTACAAAAAGCAACGAAACGGCTTGTGCGTCGCAGCCCGGATGCATAAGGGAGCCACTCATGTCGTACATGAGCTCCAAGGTGCCTCGGTGCGCCTCTCCAAGGGTGCGCCTGTGCGCAAGCAGCGACACCTGCTGGGCGTGGAGTGCCCTCTGGGGGCACCCGAGGGCCACCAGTGACCTGCAGGCCGCACGCACACATGCCAGCACCTCGGCAGACACATAGCAACGGTCGCTACTGTGCTCTGCCTCGCAAGTGGCCAGAGCCTGTGCAAATGCCCTGTCGCAGTGCTGCAAGGCAGCTTGGTTATTGCCCATGAGTCGCAGAGTGGCCGCAGCCCGCAGCGTCCAGCCCAGCGAGCGAGCGCTGCAAGGACCCAACCATCTGTGCAGTTTGCGTGCATCTGCCTCCTGCAATCGGAGCGCCTCCTGGTGCTTGCCCAGGCCTGTGAGCGCGGAGGCCACTTCGCCCCTGGCTGCACTGGTAACCGGGTGGTCGGTGCCAAGGGCATGAGTGCATGCTTCTGCAAGCTCCCTGCTCACAAGCAAAGCCTTACGGTGGTCCCCCATGGAACACAAGGCCTCCGCTGTCAGGGCCTTGCAGCACAGCACTCCAGCATGCCTGCCCCCATACTCCCGCTGAAATGTATCGCATGCTCTGCTTGCGTGGTCCACTGCATGCTTGTACCTGCGCAGCCCAAGCGCGGCCGAGGCCATGACGAGCGCCATGGGACCGCTTTCAACGGCGCGCGCCTCCCCACGCAGCACATCCTCAAATTGCCCGCTGCGCAGCTGGCAGAACAGCAGGCAACCAGGAACCCCGTCAACATTATCGGAAAAAAAACCACATTCGTGCTGTGCGAGCAAGTGAGCCTTGCAGGTAGTCACAGAGGCGGGCGCGGAGACATCCCTAGCTGCCAAAGCATAGCACAGGAGAATGACCTCATCCCTCATATATGGGTTCCGCATGGGCCTGCGCAAGGCACTGCTCAACGCACTGCTCAAGGCTACCTGCATCTCCGTCTTCACCATCTTGGCCACAATGCCCGCGTGCTCGGACTGCCATAGCATCTGCCCTGCTGGGCTCCTCCAGAGCAGCAGCGGCAGCACTGCCAAGGCTGCTGAGACGCAGGTCCCCAACACCACTGGCACCTCTAGGAGCGCCGTGCCTCATGGCAGCTGTCCCGCACATGAGCAACCGACTGTGCGGGTTCGAACTCAGGCACTGCTGCTGTAGGCTCGCGTTGCATGCCTTCTGTGGGCGTGTGCTTGTTCTTTGGGGAAGTAGAGAATGGTGCATGTGGCTGTGTGTCCGTGCATCTGTGCGCGCGCTGGCTACCTGGACGACGTTCCTAGTTGCACATAGCTTCCTAGACAACAAAGACACAGTGCCCATGGTGCTTGAAGGGCAGCACGTTTGCTACACATGTCTCTCGGCCGGTTGGCTGTCCTGCCCCTTACCTGCTGCCGCAAGACATTCCCCGCACAGCAGCAGGGCTCGATTCTGCAGGCGAGGAGGCTCCCCTGGCCGTGAGCCTGCGCTATGCAGCGCCTGAGACAGTGGCGGCATTGCTCACAGGCCGGTCGTCGACGGTGGGCAGCGGCGCCGTGGACGTCTTTGCGCTGGGTGTCGTCAGCTTCGAGCTGCTTACCCACCAGTCTTTCTACCCACACGACGCCGCCCCGGCCGACGTCGTGCGCAGGCTGTCCGGAGAGCTGCCGCTCGCCCACGAGGTGGTGGACGAGCGCCTGCAGCGCAAGCTGGGCATCTTCAAAGGGTGTGCCGGCAGTGCCTCCTGCAGTTTCCTGGTCTGATTGTGCACGACGTGTAGGACATGGCCTCGGCGGTGAGTATGGGCGAGCGGAAGGGCGTGTGAGAGCTGTTGTGTGTGCGGGGGGTGAATGGCGATCGCTACAGCCAGCCGTCACCAAGTGTGCGTCTATGTGTGTTTTGTAAGGGTGGCATGTGTGGGTGCAGTGTCCGTTGTGCCTGCTCATTTATCACGACGCTAACTGTATGCAAAGTACGTGTCGTGGGAAGTGTGTTTGTAAGCAATGTTCTGGGGTATGCAATGGGTCTCATTCTTGGCTGTGCACAGCACCACATGGCATGTACAGCTCTCGTGTGTTTGGGCTCGCAATTCGTTCACCCTTGCATGTGTGAGAGCACTTGCTGCTTGCAATTGTGCTTACACATTAGCCGGCGTGACGGATTGCGCTGGCTGCAGGATGCTTCACCAGATGCTTCACCGCGACCCATCAAAACGGATTACCATGGACCACTTGCTCAACTGGTATGAGGGCGTGTTTGGCATCTCAAGCACCAGCACTGCCTGACACATGACGTGGGCACTGAGGTGTACAGTATAGACAAGGTGTGTGACTTTCTTGGAGCAACTGCACCTGCGTCTGTCTTGACTGGCTCTTGCGCACTCCTGAGCGGGTGCGCATGCAGCAGGCGTGTCCCCCTGTGTTCGGGATAGCTGACGATGTCCCGCTCTTCCAAGCATCCAGCAGGGCGTGTATACGGCGGGAATATGGTGCATTGGGCGCTTTTACTCCCCTTGCTGATTCTCCCATCTGCCCTAGAGCAGCCTGTTCACGTGGCTGTGATACTTGCAGGTCACGTCACCTCGACATGGATGTTCTTGGCCGGCTGCAGCTGCTCCATTGTTCAAGCATGGGTCAGAAGTGTGACACTATGGTATTCCGTGCGCCGCGCACTTCAACGGCATTTCAGATTGGGCGAAACGTTTGCTGGTGGTGTCAGATGGCAAGCTTGTACGATCCTGACCAGTGCTTCATTCCCTCAAGATTGCTGAGGGTAAACTGCTGCACACTGTTGTGAGTTGGTGAAGGGACGAGAAAGCCAAAGCAGCGTAGATCGAGACGAGCAAGGCACCAGCTGTTTGTGGCTAGGCACATGGCCTTCTAAACGTGGTCCTGGGTTCGGTTCAGGAGCAAAGTTTTTCAGAGAAGAGAGCTGTGGCAATGGCGCCTTCATGCAATCAGGTATCACACATGTTTGGTGCGCGGGGCCAGCGCATCACAGTGCTATTCGACTCATGTGAGCATGAGCTCCTGCATTGACATGTCTTTGTCAGTCATCTCCTTTGCTTTCAGTTCCGGTAAATATGAATAAGTGTACGTAATTTACGAACCGAGGGCATGATTTAATGCACACTGTGTAGCCTATGTAACAGGTACACTTAAGCTGTTTGTGCAAAGCTGTTCAAGCACTGCTGCTGTGAAGCCCACACAATTGAACATTTCGCAAATTGGTCCTTGAACCATGTGCGGTGTTAGCAAGGCGTCCAACTGAAACCGCCCATGACTGTCAATCGGCCATGCAAGTTCAGCATGCCCCTGTTGGCATCCTAGCTGACATGCAAGACCTTGTCATGTGGGTCCGTGAACAGCATCTGAACACCAAACTGGTTCGTTATCCGCCCCAGTCAAAGCGATGAGTAAGGTCTGGTTTGTGGCAGCAAGGAAATGAACCACGATTGCGCTTGCACAAGCTGCTGAGCATTGCAACGGGTGTTGAGTCACACAGGCCCAACCGGGGGCGCATGCTGGATGATTAATCACTGGCTTTGAACATCTATGGTGGAGCTGCACTAGTGTGTCCACGAGTTGTTTCCTTTTGTGCCTCACTCGCTGAAGACTTTCAGAAAGCAAAAGAGGCAAGAACAGATGGCCTAAAAGCGGCAGACTGCAAGTCATGTAGAAGTGCGACAAGAGAGCATCGTCCGGCCAGGTAGAATGCTAGGAAAACAGAGACAGGCCCGCTAACCAACTAATCTACCAGAGCCCAAGGCACGCCATCAACACGTACAAGTTTACGTCCAGAAACCTTAGCAAAGCTGATCTTGTACAGAAGCCAAAGAAACCAACAACACAGCCAAAAACGGCAGCAAACACAGAGAATTGCAAGCAACGCACGACCAGCGCAAGAGCGCAGGTGGCTCAGCCAGACGACCAGAAAACACGCAAGAGCTACACAGCAACCAGGCAATCACTTCAGCTCCGCAGAGGCCACCAGTTCGCCAGGCACGAACACATTGCCGTCGATCTTTGGGTAGTTGAACGCGAACTGCCTGAACACAACATAGTTCCCCCGACACAGTGCCACGGACAGCTCTGCGAGCGCCCCTTGCACGAAGGCGGACCTGGACCTGCTGGCCCCCGCCTCCACAACCTGCCCCAGCTTCCCCCGGAACTACACTGCCGACTTCCCCAGGCGTTCCCACGTCTCGTGGGACAGAGGGACGAAGGCCTCTGCGCACCGGTTGCACGTATACGCTTGTGTCGCTTCTCCCCGTCACATGCAACCGCGGCGGCCCCGTCGCCGGATGCGCACTTGTGCAAACAGTAGCGTCAGGAGTCGGAGCCGCCAGAAGTGGCTGCATGTGCCACGGAGGCATCGAGAGCAGTAGCGTCCGTGACAGCAAGGATATCGCCCCTCGCGTCCTGGGCCTTCATGTTGACCCCGGGCTCGCAGCGCAGGTGCAGAGGGGAATCCAGGGAGGAGCTGGACTCGGCACGCTGAAGATCCGATGCCATGCCAACACGATGAGGTTGTGCCGCTCGCGGATCCACGCGGCGAGCTTGGGGCAGGCCATGAGGTGCTGGGGGGTCAGATCCCACCCGCACTGGTACTTGGTAGCCACGCTGGAGGCTGGGAGCACAGAGACGCCGAGGCAGAAGCGGCAGGACGAGCGGAAGACGTTGTCGGACATCACCAGGAACTGGTAGGCGGGGAGCGCAGAAAGGAAGGCAGAAGCGGGGCCGCAGGCGCGAGACCGGAGGCGGGCCTGGTAGAGGAGGACGTCTTCCGGGGCCATGCCGTTGGTATCAGCAAGCAAGCGCAAGCAGGCCTTGCCAGCAGCCCACCAAGCGAAGTCACCCTCCACTGCCTCCAGCTCCACTGCCATGTCGGACTCGAGGGCAGCAGCAACAAAGGACTCCGGTGCACGTGCTTCTGGGCCATGCCGACGGGGCCGACATCTGCGTCGTGCAGGGCGTGCAGGCGCTGGTGTGCCCCGGCAAAGGCTCAGGCAGCGAGGGCGACAGCAGAACACAACGCAGCATGGCAGTGCACCCGGGTCAGGCCCAAGTAGCCCATGCCCCGTCGGCGCATGGGGAGGAAGGTCTGGTCATCAAGGTCGTCCCCCGGCGGCAGGTCCCAGCCGTCAGCAAGAGCGCCCTTGACGGCGCGGTGCAGGGCGTCAAGGACCGGCATGGAGTTGTCGGCCGGAAGTCACGGGCCAGGTGCGTGAGGGTGTGCTGCAGTGACTCCTCGAGAAAGCTGTGCTTATCATGCAGCGGGAGCGGCAGGGCACGTAGAGCGGACACGCACTGGACCGTGCACTCGGTCACCGCCTGTACAGAGGCGCGGATGAAGTCAACTGAGCCGACAGGCGTTGCGGCGACGTCGACCCCAGCGGGGGCAGCCACGCCAGGGGCGCGCCGTCCGCAGAAGCGCTGAAGTCTATGGCCTGTAGACCGTACTCTTCGACTGGCGGGCGTGCAAGCCGATCTCAGCAATGGCTTCGACCTGCGCATGGCACTCGGCGGCCAGGTCAGTCGGGTCGGCGGCGTACGCGACGACTGCCAAATCCGGATTTGCCGCTGCGACTCGCTCCAAGACGGGCTGCAACGCGAGGGCGGAGAACAATGGCCCGCACGTATTTTCCTGGCGCACGCGTATGCAGGAGGCGACGCAACCCTCTCCCACGGGGGCCCCATCCAGCAGAAGGGAAGAGTGCTTCGCATAGGACCACGCAGCAAAGGGCATCAGCGTCGCAGTGCGGTCCGCCACAGCTGCAAAGACGGCGGTACGGCGCACCTCGTTGAACGCATTGCGCCAGTCCACCGGGAGCACGTCCCCGGAAGATCCGCTCAGAGCGCAGCGGACATGCCGTGCCGCAGGCAGACAGAGGCCCCTCAACACACGCACCCCGAGCTGCAGAGGCGCCAGGGACTCACGCGCGGCCGGACAGGCATCCGTAGCACAGAGGCCCGCGAGTCGGATCCGCACCTCACCGACCGCGAGGGCCTGGATGCCACGCCCGGGCTTCTGCAGCACCACCACGTGGGACGCCAGCAGGGCCGGGACGTGTGGCACGGATCCCGACACGAGCAGGTCGACGAAGGTGCGGATGGCGCTGCGCTGAAGGAGTAGAAAGCGGCCTTGACGTGCTCGTACGCCCAGCCGCTGGGCCCCAGGACAGAGCCGTGCGGGAGGCGCTTCAGCACGGCATCCACGTGATGACGCTTGACGATGGCTGCCGGCCGGCTGCATGGCCGGCAAGGCCGGAGGCGCTTCAGCAGGGTGCAGGTGCCGGATGTCCGCGAGCACCACGCGGCTGGGCTCGGAAACGGGGAGGGCCCCAACACAACGCGCCACGTGGGTCAAGGAAGCGTTGGTGAGGTGGCGATGGATTTGTTGAACTTATACATGAGGAAAACCTCCTCATTGGACCGCTGCAAAGCAACCGACAGCTCAGCCAGGGAGGTGGTGATGAATACTGACTGGGAGGATCAGCAAGAGGCAGCAACGATGTCCCCCAGGTCGGAAAACTGTGCCATCGCTGGCTTCCGCTGGCGGCCGTACATCTCATGGCCAGGGCGTCCCCTTGGGCGTTGGCCTGCTGCATGACGGTGCCCAGTTTGCAGAGTAGGTGGAGGAGGGATGAATGGACGAGGCGATGCCGGCACGCTAGAGGATGTGGCGCCAACCATGCACGATGAAGTCATGCCAGAGGTGGATGCAGTCGGCGGCCTTGGGGCAGCCCGTCATGATCATGTGCTCTGGCGTGAGGTCCCGGCCGTGGAGGTATTCGGCGTGGACGCTCGTGGTGGGCAGGACAAAAGACCTAGGCAGAGCGGACGGCAGACTCGAACACGGGGCTGGCCATGGTGACGCAGTGGAAGGTCGGCAAGGTAGCGACCCTAGCAGAGCCCGGCAAGCAGGCGCAGGATTGCACCCGCGCCTGGTGCTTGAGGGCAAGCATTTCAGCCCGACCCTCGGCCACAAGGCGTAGGAGCGCAGCGCCGGCGTGATCATCTACCTCGTGGGAGACCCGGAACTGTGTTTCTTCAGCGATCTCCTTGCGGACCACGGCCGCGACGTCAGCGGTGCGGGGCAAGTGCCCCATGGTGTGCTGCAAGGAGCTGACGAGAGTGAGGTCCTACAAGGGCAGCGGGAGATCTGGGCCACGGCATACGTGGTGGCGCACTAAGTCATGTGGCCGGGTGCGGGTGCCGGCGGCAAGGGTACTTTGCGGCATGCTAGTGGCAATCTCAGAGGCGGCCTGGGCGACGTCAGCCCCGGGGCTGTACGACTCAGACTTATCCGGGCGGGCGATGTGACCAGCTGCTGACACGGCGAGACTTACAGAAGCGAAAGAAACGCAAGAACAAAGCAAAACAATCACTGACAACAGCAAACCACGACGGCACGAGTACAACACCGAGGGCAACACACCAAGGAAAAGCACGCCCAAGCACGAGCCAGCTAGCCCAACAGCCAACCAGAGAAAGAGCCATCAGGACCCTTGCTCCAACTCTGTGGATTGCCAGTGCGACTCGTGCGGAGCCCTCACGTTCGCCCGAGCCCTGCCGTCAGCCTTGGAGCGCGCCTTCACAG
>JAYMFU010043467.1:0-15300 GCA_036784835.1 Phaeophila floridearum
GTGCTTTTTAGACCAAAGTGGTCTATGTCGCCAAATGCGCCGATCCTGCGGCCTACGGGCCGGTGATCAGGCGCCAGAGCTCCGATAATGCGCGACCACTGTCGCCCCGGTGGGTCCGGTAGCGGGCATGAGCCGCACTGTCCGCCGAGGGGTCTATCTCGATGCTCCACAATGCGTCGATGTCATTCGGCAGAAGCGAGTAGCGGATGTCGATGATGCGGTTCGGATTGTCCGGGTCCTGGGCGATGTAGCCCTTGCTGAACCAGCGGAAGCGTTCGATGTCCCGGGCCTGTTGTGACTCCCCGTCCAGCCAGGGCAGGTCGCGCTCGATATCCAGCAGGGGCAGGCTGTCACCCGGGAAGATTCTGGGGTGCGGTCCGGTCCTGACGGCATCCACGTAGAAGCGGTCCGCGGTGCGATAAACGACCTTCCACACCAGGATATTGGCGAAGCTGGGCTTGGCCTCCAGCTGCAGCGGCGCGTGACCGCGGGTAATGGCGATGGCGGCGCCCAGATCCCGCGCGATTTCGCGCTGCCAGGCGCCGAGGCACAGATAGGCAAGGCCCCAGACAAGGGCAAGGCGCGCCCAGGCCGGCCGCTTGCGCAGTGTGCCGGTGAGGAGGAGGGCAAGAATCGGCAGGCTGAACAGCGGATCGATAATGGAAATGGTATTCCAGGCGATACGCACATCCGAGAACGGCCAGAGCAGCATGGTGCCGTACGTGGTACAGGCGTCGAGCAGGCCGTGGGTGGCGTAGCCGAGTGTGCAGAATGTCCAGGTGAGTTTGAAGGTCAGCCCGCGGCGGCGTCCCAGCAGCGGGTGGAGCAGCAGGGCGCAGATCAGTCCCCCCAGCGGTATGAATATCAGCGAATGGGTGAACTGGCGGTGGTATTCCAGGAACAGCAGCGGGTCTTCGCTGGAACGGATGAGAACGTCGAGATCCGGCGTCATGCCGGCGAGAAAGCCGAGGACACCGGCGATCGCGACCATCTTCCTGCGCGCCATGGACTGCGGCAGGGCGGCGCCGGCGAGGCCCTGGGTGACTGGATCCAAGTGAGAGACCTTTAACAGAAGACGGCTGACAAGCGCTCAGAATAATAGCAGAAGTGGTCGTTGGCGGCCCGGGTCGGCTTTGGTATGATTCGCGCCTCAGCAAGCCTGTCACTCGGTGTGTAGCGCAGCCTGGTAGCGCACTTCCTTCGGGAGGAAGGGGTCGGAGGTTCGAATCCTCTCACACCGACCATTTACCCCTCCAGCAACATCCACAGACATACTTAAACTGCTGTAAATACTAGATATATTCCCTATAATCCTTCCAGTACCGTCCATTAAGATCCAGCCCCATACCCCCAGGCGAGGGGGTATGTCAGGGGGTATTACGGGTGCAGTGTGATCAGGTACCCCCAAACCAGGGGTATCTGCGGTGGAGGCAAGGGATGACCAAGTTGACCGCGACTACAGTGAGGCAGGCCAAACCTCGAGACGCAGATTACAAGCTCGCTGACGGGGGTGGGCTATTCCTGCTCGTGCATCGCCGTGGCGGTAAGCTTTGGCGCTACAAGTATCGGTTCGCCAAGAGGGAAAAACTGTTGGCGCTGGGTACGTTTCCTGACGTGAGTCTAGCTGAAGCGCGCAATCGCCACCGACAGGCCCGCGAGCGGCTGGCGCAAGGAATTGATCCGGGTGAAGTTCGAAAGGTGGAAAAGCTGACCCGGAACCTGGCCGCGGCTGACAGCTTCGAGGCAATCGCTCGGGAGTGGTTCAATCAAATCATGCCCGACAAATCTGACAGCTACAGAGTGCGTACCCTGCGCATTCTAGAAAAAGACCTGTTCCCCTATCTCGGTTCTCGACCGATATCGGCCATAACCGCTCCGGAGTTGCTGGCAGTGCTCCGACGTATTGAAGGTCGCGGTGCTGTGGATATTGCCCACAGGGCGAAACAAACCTCCGGGCTGATCTTTCGCTATGCGGTCGCTACCGGGCGGGCGGAGCGCGATCCGTCGGCCGACCTCAGGGGTGCTCTGAAGCACCGGCGGAAAAAGCACCATGCTTCTGTAACTGTGCCCTCTGAAATCGGTCAGCTACTTGTCGGTATTGACAACTTTCAGGGCACTCCGGTTGTAAAGGCTGCTCTGCAAATATCACCGTTATTGTTTCAGCGCCCTGGTGAAATACGAGCGATGGAGTGGGGGGAAATCAACTGGGATGCTGAGAGGTGGGAACTACCAGCCGAAAAGATGAAAATGCGCCTACCCCATATTGTCCCGCTATGCCGTCAGGCGCTAGAGATACTGCGCAAGTTACAACCATTGACCGGGCGGGGGCGATACGTGTTCCCCAGCGCCCGCGGCGCAAGCCGCTGCATGTCAGACAACGCGGTGAGAATAGCGCTGCGCACGATTGGCTATGATAAGGACACCATGACGCCTCATGGTTTCCGAGCGATGGCCCGTACTCTGCTGGATGAACGATTAGGATACCGGGTGGATTGGATTGAGCATCAACTGGCACACGCTGTTCGTGACGCAACCGGGAGAGCATATAACCGAACTAAGTATGAGGAAGGTAGGCGAGAAATGATGCAAGGCTGGGCTGATTACTTAGACTCCCTGAAATTACAGGCGCAAACGAAAAGCTAAATGTGCAATTTGCTTAACCGATAACCAGACCAATTGAGCAATGGGGCCGGATTAAATGGACGAACAAAATACCGACGATCCGTTTGATTTAGCCGCTGCATCATCTGGCCGTGCCCAAGGTGGCCGAGAACTTTGTGTGCGCTTTGACGATGAAGATGATGAGCGAAGATTTCTGGATTGGTACTCGGATTGCCGTAAAAAGGAATATTTCAGATCTATAGAATCCAGAATCAAACGGGTAATCAAAAATGCTCCGCCGTACTGGGAAGATAACGGCCAGCGCATTTACGCTAGCCAAGCTTTTTCAGGCGCTAGTCTTGTTCGAACCCTGTTTGTAAGTTGTTGGCATGCCCATAATTATAAGCTGGAGGGCGACCCCACGAAGAAGGAAAGAGAGGCATCATCCAATGCTGAGCAGACTCGCGCAGATATATTGACTCTAGCAAAGAAGCTATCCAAACGATTGAAGGCAATCGCGAGTGATCCGGAGCATCCGCTACACCTAAATCTATGGATAGCGTCGGGTAATGTCGATCAGGAAAAATTTTGCGATGATGTGGCAACAAAAATCCCAAACTTCGCAGAGATAGAACCCGTAAACCAAGGAAAGTCCAATTCCGCTGAAGACTGGGTATCAACCATCTACGCTCTTGAGAAAGCCATGAGTTTTCAATCTGGCGTTGGTGCATGCGACCTTTCTCGATATTGCCTAGGGTATCGTAAGGAAATGCTCCCAGGACGCGCGGCAAGCTTGGAGACAGCACTCGCCTTTGACCTAAGCTATCATTTGCGCAACTACTCTGAGAGAGGTTTCACTCTTGATACGAACAGCCCAATGCCCACCTATGGCAGACCAAACTGGCCTTTAGTCGCCGATCTAGTAAATCTAACACTCCATACAGACCTCTCTGGTGAATCGTCGCGAGATCTCGTTCGCCAATTAATCAAGAATTCCAATCCGATCAGAGTGCCATGGGGAAGTGACCCATTTGATATTTAGGCTTGTCCTTCATTTGGCGTCTACCGGGAAGAAGTCCCACTAGATAATTCAAGCTACTTCCCGGGCGGGATAGCTCCTTGACTGGTTCAATTGTCCACAGACTTTCATAAACGTCTGTGGAGAGATCCTGTGGGCACTGAAAATTTGATAGACCTTGAGCACGTGGAACTGTGGCGGATGCCAGAACTTGAACGTGTGACGGGCCTAAGACGATCTAGCATTTATAAGATGATCGGACAAAGGAAGTTCCCCCCACCCATTAAGTTGGGTCCTAGAGCTTCAGGCTGGCTGAACTATGAGGTCTTGCAGTGGTTGGAAGAACGTATAGACGAACGTGATGAGAGGGAAACGAAATGAACAACACAATGGATATCGACGCATTGCGACATGGAGCAGAGTTCTCGAACGGGAATTGCTCCCTGGAGGGACCGAGCTCTGAATTGATCGGTACAAGATTGCAGCGGAACAGCAGCGCCGTGAGTCCGCGGCAAGACCTCATTCCGGTACCGCTAGACGATCTGATGGCCGAGCAACATCGGGACCCTGAATTTACGATCTATCCGTGGCTGCCATGCAGAACTGTCACATTGTTCGGCGCACATGGCGGAGCAGGAAAGACCGCGCTTGCTCTCGCAATCGCCGCCCATGTGGCAGCTGGTGCGAAGTTTGCGAGTATGGCTACCAAAAAGGGAAAAGTGCTGTTTTTGACTTTGGAGGACGAAGCTGACCTGATTAAGCTCCGGCTGCGCCGTATCATCGATGAATATCAACTGAATAGAGAGGAAGTGAGTCGCAATCTAACATTGCTAGACGGCACCAGCGGATTTTCTGCGCTAATGTCGGAAAGTGAGGGTCACCCCGGCTCTGCGAAGACCACTGCTGCTTTTAGTGAACTGAAATCTGCTGCGCAAGGTGCATCCCTAATAATAATCGATAATGCATCAGACGCTTTTGATGCGAATGAGAACAGCCGTAGATCGGTGAGGACATTCATCCGGTCTTTGATCGATATTGCCAGAGAAGCCAAATGTTCGGTTCTTCTCTTGGCGCATATCGATAAAGCTGCAGCCAGACACGGCTCAAACTCAAACAGCTATTCTGGTTCCACCGCCTGGCATAACAGCTGTCGCTCTCGATTAGCGATACATCTGGAGGAGGACAGCACGTTGAGGGTGGATCAGGAAAAACTCAACTTTGGGCGCGGTGCCAAACCACTATATTTTGCATTCTCGGATACCGGCATTCCCCTTCCAGTAAAACACCTGCCCAATGGCGCCGACGAAAAGACCGTTAAAGAAGAGTTGGAAATGCTTCTTAGGGCATTTAAAGCCGCTGAATTCGCCGAGCATCACGTTCCATCAAACCTCACTCCGGGTGGGCACAGCGCTATGAACGCACTATCCAACTTGCCTGAGTACCCAGAAAGTCTCACGAGGGGAGCCGGGAAAAAGCGCGCGCCAAAGCTCCTACTTCAGATGATCCGGGACGGGCTGATCGTGCGCGAGAAGTTCAGAAAAAGGAATCGTCATGATTCGGAGCGGCTAGTGTTAGCTTCCAAGTGGGGTAAGGCAGTTATCGATGAAGATAATACCCCGAAAGAAGGTGACGAGTAGTGTGGTTGTCTTGCGCCGCGCCACCCCCCTTATACCCCCAGCGGATGGACGCAGCGCGCTCAGCTTGCGTCAGTGCGCTAGTATGGTTCGACGCAAGATCGACGCGGGTTCGGCGCAATCGAGCCGTCCGCCCGGCCAGGGGAAGTGTACCTCTCGAAGTATTTTTGCAGGTGGGAAACTTCGCCCACTCTGGACGTCAAGTCTGTGAGACGAAGAAGCATGTTTGTATAGGCTCGTACGAAGGGACATCAACTCAATCGGAATCTTTACCCTGGCAGGGCTGGGTGTGTCCAACGAACGAAGAGGCTGGATTTGATTCTTAAAACCGTGGGATGCGAATTGTCCTAGGTGGTAATTGCACGCAGACCGTTGGAGTCTCATTGAGCAGTCGAACGTCGCCCGTATAAAGGGGAGAAGGGGGGAAAAGGTGGTTGAGTTCAGACGATTTAGGGTGAATCTATGAGGACGGTGGTTGAGGATTGCCTGCACCTCGACGTAAATGCCTTGGCGCGAGCGGGTTGCTTTCATCACGTAGGGCAGCACCGGGTAAGTTGGAAAAGTGGAAGCTCTATAGATGTCTCCTACCGTGGGCAGTGTTTGCTGCTCTCATATAATTTAATGAGTGAGTCCAAAACTCAGAAAGTACCCATCGAGGCAGTGGCTTGCAGGTATGGTGGAGAGCGCTTCTTCTTTCTTTGTCCTGGTTGTGGCGTGAGGAGATGCAAAATTCTTTTGAGGCGGAGCGGGTTTTTTTGCCGAAGATGCCACGATCTGCCATATTACCTGCAGCAATGCGGTGATCTGGATGCGCTATTCTTCAGGGTGCAAAGCGTTCGTGACAAGCTCACTGAAGCAAGTCCACGTATGAAAAACCGCACGACTCTCTGCGAGCGGCAGGCTGCACTCGAGTCTGCTCTCTGTGCCAGAGTGGGTAGTAAGCTCGGCTGGAATTGACAAAGAATTGAGGTGAATTTGGTAAATAGAATCAGAACTGCGTAGACATGAAGCTTACACCGGGCTTTCGGAATCTCACCGTCTACGCAAAAGCCGGCGGGTAGATTAGTAGGAGAATAATTTGCAGGCAGCAACAATAAAAATATTCCTTGTCCACGGCAGCCCAGGTGGGCTTAGGACAGCCGAGCTCTCAAACTGGTCTGGAAAAGCTATCGCGGCTCCGAGGACTGAAGTTACCGAGCTTCTAAAACGTGAAGAACTGGCGAATCCTGGCTTCTACCTTTTGACGGGCGTTGATCCGGACACGGGAGATAGAGCCATTTACATTGGCGAAGCCGAGAATGTCACTAATCGCCTGAAGAGCCATGCCGCCAAGGACTTCTGGAACGCTGTAACAGTATTTGTTTCGAAGGATGAAAATCTAACAAAATCCCACATCCGGTATTTGGAGGGCGTGCTAATTGACCGAGCCCATTCCAATGGCTCGGCGATCGTCATGAACACGGCCAGTAGTGGTTCTAGACTTCCAGAGTCAGACGCTGCAGAAATGGATGTCTACTTGGAGAAGTGTCTTCAACTGCTTCCAGTACTGGGGGTTCCGGATTTTAATCCAAAGGTGGACCAAGCCAGCGTTTCTAGTGACCTTCTCTATTGCAAAATAAAAGGACTTATCGCAACTGGGAAGCGAACTGCGAATGGTTTTGTGATTTTTCAGGGATCACAAGCAGTCTTAGAGCATCGACCGTCCGCAAAGCGGATGCGCGCCAAGCGAGAACAGCTTATTGATAAAGGCATACTACAACCCAACGATGGTCATCTCGTGTTTACCAAAGACGTCGAGTTTGGGTCACCAAGCACAGCAGGAAGTGTTGTACGGGGCGGTAATACCAACGGAATGATAAGTTGGAAAAATGACAAAGGCGTTTCACTGAAAGAGATCGAGACTTCTGAATCCTAGCCATGCAACTTTGAGGGAGCGCCCCGCGGAAAGGGAACTGAGTTTAAGACGACCGGCCCCCTGCCAGTGATAGATTGAACCCTGGAAGGGTACCGCTTCCTTATGACTGCGATCGGCGAAAAGCAGCGGCACTGGCCCAGCGAGTGGAGCCTGCTAATGGCACTACAACGGCTCGCGATCTAGCCAAGTACGCGATGTTTTAACTCGGCGCTTGATCTGATGATCTCATCGGTAATGTAGAGGCTACGGTGCTTCTCCTCGTCTCGATAATGCGACGGCTCGCCATCAGAAGATCTTACAACCCATGAAGCCTCAGGCCGCCTCACACCCAGATACTTACCAGCTTCCTGAGGTTCGATCCCAATCAAACCGGCAAGTGCGCCATACGTGCAACGAATCCTGTGTTCGTTCAGATACTCTAAGACTTTGTCCGTCATCGCTTGCGCCTGGTCTTCAGCCATCGGAGTCTCTCCGAGCATGTCTATCGCCTTCGCCGCGGGGAACACGAGTTTATCCTTCGCTGTCTTCGCGACGTTTCCCCATGTCACACCGTGCTGGCCGATGGTGCGTAGCCCGAAGAGCGGCTCTAAGTCTGAGATATAAAGAATGCATCGACCGTCACCGACGTCGCGAAACATAGCGACTTGGCCGGTTCGATGCCAATCCGCGCTACCGTATTCATTGTCATCATGATTGGGCGTACTGATCATGGCACCTTGCGGATGAGTGTAAGCAGCGAAGTGGCACTTCCCCCATTTCGGTAACTCAACTGTCCGCTTGTCGATCTGCCGCGCGCCATCGATGAGTTTCATCGTGCAGGCGAGTGCCCGCTGCCGGTTGCGGATCTGATTGCCGTTACCTCGCTTGAGAAATTGCACCATCGGGTAGTCCCCCTGCGCCGTGGTGTCGGCATCAATCGTCAATGCAGCCAGCCGTTCCATTAGCTCGGGATCGATGAGAGGTTGCCGGGGAAGTGGATCAGGAGAAGACCTTAAAAGCTCGAGGAGTTCGTCTGCTTTTGCTTCGACGCTGTTTACCCAGCGAGACAACCGTACGCGTTGTGCGTTACTCATCGGGCGGCTGCCCGCTGCCAGTCTTGGTGTCATAAAACACCCCATCATTTCGTTACTACTATTAGTATAGTAATAATGGGGCGACCGCAAGCAGCGGTTATGAGTTGCTCTTCGTTGTTCGCTAGGCCTCCTCCATTGGTCGAAAGGAGGGGCCGGCTGCATACTCTCTGAATAACGGCTAACCCATAGCCGCCCTTCGGCAAAGAGCCTGTTGGGAGCCTCTCGAGGCTCAAGGGGTGGAGGGTTCTGGTTATCGGGCTAGCTTTTTCACCGACCGTGCCACACTCGGGATTGAAGGCCTGATGCAGCTTATTGAAATTGAGATAAAAGGTCAGGGCTTGATTTGAGAAAACGACGCCACGGGTTTGCAGAGAGTGCCCGGTCATCATGCTTGGATTTTCCGTGAGAATCGTTAATGTGTTGATTAAAGGCAAAAAATACCGGTACTTTCAGATCCAATTTTCGAACTAACCGTAAGGGCGTTATACGGCTCGATCCGGTTAATTAGCTTTTATAGGTGAGGGGCAGTAGCTAATCATGAACTACTCGCTAAAAGTGCTAGTGCTCGGTAGGACACCCGATGTTGCCATTGATAAGGTGCGGTTTGAATCCTTAAAAAAAGCGAGAAACGCGCTTTCGGAGACCCTTGCGATAGAGGAAAAGTATGAGCTACTTCTGTCAAACTTTTTGGAATTGCAGGACGAGCAGCTTTCAATTGCTTCTCGCTATGTGGTGCGGGGCAATATCGGGTACTCGGGTTTTTTCGATATAAGATTGTCCCTTAATCGGAGGATAGTTAATCTCCTCACGTCAACCAGGCTCTACATTGACCACCTTCGAAGTCATGTTAATGTCCTTTCCGGCAATGGATCAGAAATAAGTGCGGCTGCCGCAGAACACATATCCGATGAATACGACACGTTCTTTGAATACCGACTTATGGAGGCAGTGCGAAACCATGTTCAGCACAAAGGGCTGGCCGTCCACTCGGCGCCGATCGGCGGCATGTGGAATGAGAATAGCGGGGGGGAGCAGTTAGAGTATGGCGTTACCGCGTATGTGCACAAAGCACTTCTTTCTGAGAATCCAAAATTTAAGAAAGCTGTACTCGAAGAAATGCCCGGCAAAGTTGATCTTATACATGCAGCAAAGTGTTATGTCGGCAGCCTTAGCAGGATTCACGTCAAGGTCCGAGAGTTGATAAAAAGCACGGCCACAGAATCTAGGAATATCATTCAAGAAGCTATAGATGAATACTCCGAGATCAATAAGGGGCAAGCGGTAGGACTATCTGCTATACGTCACGAAGGCCAAATCAGCGCAGAATCCATTTCAGAGCAGGTTCCGCTTCTATTGGATTGGGACGATGTACGGCTTCAGCTAGCTAAGCGCAATGGAGAGATCTCTAATCTTGGACGGCAGTACGTTAGCGGCAACACTTATAACAAAGCGTTGCACCAGACAAGCCGGTGAACGCGACGTTAGGCGGCGAAGGAGAACAACTGTTGATTGAATGGATCAACGAAAACAGTCTGATAGTTGGGCTTCTGAGTGGGAGCGTCGGGACTTTCTTGCTTGGACTGCTGGCGAGCTATCTTAGACGCGACAAGCGATGGCTCGGTTATTCCGTCGCCAGCCGCAACATTGTGGAGACGGATCAGCCGGAATTGCACATTACTTACCGCAACGAACCAATTGAGCGCCTTGATTCACACCAAGTGCTCATTCGTAATACTGGGAATCGGGCATTGATTGATCTACCAGTTCGGGTAAACGGGGCTCAGGGAAGCACAATAACCGGAGTGGACCTGCAGCAACCTGATGGTGCCCAGTACGCAACAGAAGTTGATAAGAATCAACTGAGCGTGACCTGCGATCTCCTGAACCCCGGAGAGGCCTTCACTATTGGAATAACAGTGGCGGATTCTACAGACGGAAAGATCTCGGTAGCCGCTCGTGCCGAGAATCTTTATGTTCGCGAGATCTCCGAGCGAAGTACATCTGCGGAACTCTTGGAAGCGCTATTGGAAGCATCACCTATCTCTGGAATAGCAGTCGATATTGCGCGTATTCTCTCAAGAGCAATCAGGTGACCGCGGCCTAACAATCGCGATGCAGCTGCCACCAAAAAGCGTCACACAAACTGCTTCCGCAATTTGTCCGCCGCTTTCCGGTGCAGCTGATCGCCGGCGTTATGCATCCCGATAGCTAAATGATAGTGACCATGGAATGAGTGAACCGCTGCTAAAGCCCTACTATGTTTACGAACTCGTCGATCCACGTTGTGGAACTACCTTTTACGTCGGCAAAGGGATGGGGCAGCGGGCTTTGGCCCACGGCGCTGAAGCTGGAACTTCAACTGATCAGACCGAGAAGCTAGCCAAAATCCGTGAGATAAGGGCGGCAGGAGAGAAAGAGCTAGCAATCGTCATCGGCAGGTATGAAACCGAGGAACAGGCGTATGCTGCCGAAGCCACCCTCATACATTGGGTGTACGGCTTTTACAGTTTAACGAATGTACAGGGAGGGCATGGTGGCTCTACGATTCGCCCGAACGGAGCTCTGAACGAGATCCAAGGGATAGATATCCCCAGGCGGGCTTACCGTCAATCGGGAGAGTACACTAGCGCCATGATCCGCGCTCGCGAACAAAATGACACTGTGTCGTTCGCATTGGAGATAAAGCGAGTGCTGGAGGAAGAGCTCGATGTGGGTTTTACTGAGCCGGATCTCGGTGAGAGCAATAAGACAAAGATCTACTCCTACTTCGATGCTGCGAGGCTTCGTATTGGTATCACTCACACTATGAATCCGACCATGTGGTTGGCGTTTGAGCCGACTGGAAAATCGGCAGCGGAGAAGGATAGATTTCTGAGATTCGCAGTCGGCGCTGAGCTATACGTCACCAAAGCCAAGAATCTAGCCAGGTATCCGGACTATAGCGGCACTCGTGAGATTGACGTGATTGTCAGAGAAGCCAGAAGAGGAATTCATCTGTTGGAACACGGCGATGCATAACAAAGCGCTGCTGCCGGACAAATTTTCCGCAGAGCGCGGCGTTAGGAAGCAAGACGGTATGTACATCGAGTTTGACCTACCAGATCTCTCGGAATCGATAGGCGGGGTTCCTCAGTTCTGGCTGAAAATCCTCTTTATTCAGTCTCCTTCAAGCCGATATGAAATTAATGCGCTAACAAGCACCTATGTACGCCTTCTGGAGGCAGCGATTATCGAGTATCAATTGGGCGCTGCCGAGTTAAGAGAGTTTTGGGGTACTCATACGTCGCTGAACCTTGGAGCGATGCATCGATCCATGTCCCACTTTGAGACATGCCTATCAAATCTATATCGGGCGACGAACTGCTTCAGACGGCTACGGCGTGACAGAGCCCAAGATCCCCTATCTCAAGAGTTGAGTCGCGAGAGGGCAAGCTTTGCTACCGATCAGGTCTCGGATAGATTTCGTCTGGTTCGAAATGAGATACACCATCTAGAGGAAATGGTCATGGATGGCAGAATATCTGCGGGGCAACCGTTCGGGCTCAAGCCCGACGGCCCTGCTGTGGCCCATCCCACCGAGCCGAACCAGACCATCAAGACGATTGATCGCCTTGTGATTGGCAAGCGAGAGGTGCGATTTTCTGAGCTTGCTGATTGTCTTACAGAGATGCTCGTGTTTGCCAATAAGATCGCAGACTATTTACCGACATCCACGCAAGGCAACGAGGCAGATGCTTCCTAATCATTGGTTCCAGCCGACACCTCACTCGCGCCGCTCGTTCGCAACGGCTGAACCTAGGCATTAACTGGCATTACAACCATGGTCACAGCTAAACTTGAGTCTCCGAATGATTGGATTTTGAAGGCGGGCGGATACATAACTTCTCGTGGAGATTGTGTGCTCCCCATTAAAGATGTTCTCCTGCCTATGCACAATGCAAGCACTAGTTTTGTCGCTTATGAACTAGAAAAGCACGAACCCCAATACTTGGATCGAGTCGGGAGAACGTCTCACATTCAAAATATAGCTCTAAATGTTCGTGCTGCAGATAAGGCCTACTTTGGTTTGTGGTCAAAGTCTTTAGTCGACAACACGATCAATAATCCAGAAGCACTATCATTATTCGGTAATTGCAAAAACTGCATGCAGTCATCCCTCTCTGCAAGCTCAGTTCGAGAGCATGTATCCTTGAATCTAAAAGAACTCAGTGACCTAAACAACGAAAAGATCATTCATGCCATGGATTCTGGACTTACTATTCAAGCTGAATATTTTGAGACTGCTCTTCATTACTATGGTGCGTTTCTAGCGTTAAATCTCACACAATTCCCGCAACTGAAGGGGCTAAAGTTGCGGGTGTGTGCATCATGTGCCAGTTAACAAGTCAATCAAGTTCGCGCCTACGGCGCCGGACGCAGCAAGGCTGCGCCGGTTATTGAAGCGGTATAGAGCTCAATAAAGTTATGGAGTTGATTTCAACTATTGTTGGCGGATTTCTTGCCGCTGGTACAGGTTGGCTTATCCAGTCGAGGATGGAGAGCGCTCGAGAAAAGCGGCATAGGCGGCTTCTACTGTTAGGAATTAGAGACGATTTGACTAACTCACTAGAGCTCTATGACCAACTCTCGAAGGATTGGGAGAGAAGCAGGATTGTCTGGTTCAATCTCTTAACCGAGATAGGAGACTCTAGGCATATTTACGTCAATAACAGATCTTCTATAGTTCTGATTAGAAGCGAATCTCTGCGTAACAAGATTCTTCAATATTATCGAAGAAGCGGAAATCATTTACTGAACTTACAGAATGCACAGCAAAGAAAGTATGACATCCAGGGAAAGTACAACCTCGCAGTACAAAACCAGCGTTTGCAGAATCATGGTCTTACCTTAGAGGCCGCACAGGCGTTAGTTACAGAAGCTATGGCGGTTGAAAGCCAGGAGCTAACATACTGGGAAGCACAGCTTCCTGTTTTGGTGGCAGGGATTCAGCGTTTTAAAGATGATGCTCGAAATATAAAAGAACTTATAAAGAATGAAGAGTAGGCAATATAACAAGTCAAGGCAGCAAGGGCGCTTCGTGCCGGGACTAGCTAACGCTGGTCCCTGCTTGAAGCGTTAGGCGGAAGGCCAACTATGGACGCATTAACATTCATCGCAAGATTGGCGGACACTTTGGCGTGGCCGAGCGCCGTACTCATTTCTATAGCCATGTTGCGTCCCGAAATATTCGGCCTGATGCGGCGCATTCGGAAGATCAAGCATAAGGATTCCGAAGTCGACTTAGCCGAAGGCATTGAGACGGCAAGGGTGGAGGCTTACCGCATACCAGACTTTCATGGTCCCTCTGGAGAAAAAGGTTCCGATCGGCTTTTGAAATTAGCGGAGCATAGCCCAAGAGGCGCGATCCTTGATGCGTGGCTCGGTGTTGAGGAAGCAATGGAGGATTATGCGAGCCGGCATGGACTGGAGGCCGCGCAGACCACGGCTCAGAGAATCGAGCAAATAGAAATGCATGATCTGGATGGGCCGCACCTAGGTAAAGGTATAACCGAGATGCTTCGTAGACTCGGCCGACTTAGAAGAAATGCGGTTCACATAACGGATATGGATATCACGGAAGCCGTGGCCCGCGATTATGTGTTTCTGGCGAAACGTGTCGAGCGAAAGCTTGAGGAGGCATAACAAAGCCATGCAGTCGATGGTCGTACCACCTGGGACTGATGGCTCGCGTTAGCCATACCTTTAAGGAGAAATTAATGCCAATTGATGTGACAGAAATTGAGGTCGGAGCAGTTTATCGCACAGAGACAGATCAACTTCGTCAGGTCGAGAAAATTGAGTCCGACGATGCGGGACGCAATCGGGTGTACTACAAGGCAAAGAGCGCCAGTAGACCGAGAAGACCCTTCGATATTGCTCACACATTGGACAACCCACCGCTTGCCGACTCGTTTGCTGAGGCATGCAGCCACCGCCTCAGTGACGACGAGGCTAAGCAACTGGTCATTGAGTGCGTCCTTACTAGCGATGAGCTCAATGGCTAACAAGGCAATCAAGTTCGCTCCCTTCGGTCGCCGCGCGCTCATAACGATCGTGTGTGTACTTAATATTATAAATTAATTGACATCCCCGAAATCGCCGCCTACCCTGTCAATTAAATCAGAAAGATCATATACTGGACACTATGCTGTCCACTATTTGATTTAATGGACAACAGAGAGCTAAGTCATGGTTAAATTAGGGTATGCGCGTGTATCGACCCGGCAACAGGATCTAGACGCCCAGGTAAAAAAACTCACGTCCGCGGGCGTCAAGAACCATCCTGATTTCCTGTTCACGGATAAAGCCAGCGGAAAGAACGATCAGCGTGACGGTCTCAAGTTGCTAATGACCAAAGCCCGCCAGGGTGACCACGTCATCATCACTAAGCTCGATCGTTTAGGCCGCAACACGTCCGACATGATCCGCATCATTGAGGAACTCAATGATCGCGACATAACCATCCAGTTTCTCGACGACGGTATCAGCACCGAAGGCTCCATGGGGAGAATGGTCGTCACGATCCTGGCAGCGGTAGCGCAGGCTGAACGAGAGCGAATCCTCGAGCGCACCAATGAAGGTAGACGAGCCGCGATAGACCGCGGCGTGAAGATGGGTCGTAAGCCATCAATATCGCCAGCTGTGCGCGCTCGAGCCGCTAGGATGGTTGAAGATGGCACTCCGAAAGCTGCGGTGGCAAGAGAACTGGGCTTCAGTCGACAGAAGCTCTACGACATACTCGCAGAAGCCGGCAGCCCCGATTAGACATATGGCGTTTGCATTTAGTTATCCCCAGGGGATCCCGGATTGCCGTCCACAAGTAGTAGAAGCCTATGGGCAAATAAATTTGGCGATGCGGCGTGAGGAGAATAACCATCTAATAGCAAAAAACTCTTTCAGGTCAGATCTATTGGTGATTGGAAGGCTACTAGGTACTACGTGGGTGCGATATTCTTTGCTGGCTGTCTACCGCCCCCAAACATAGCAGCCCAGCACTATGAGACCGCGGTGTTCGGTCAG